>CM033799.1:37007067-37214548 GCA_019656835.1 Rhododendron ovatum
TGCGGTCGACCGAGAACAAACCCCAAATCAAACCCTCAGACGGACTCGACGGACGGTACCAAGTAGGTTTGGCTCTTGATTGCGAAAATCTGCTTTGATACCGACATGACTAGACAGCAAAGCACAATAGCTCAATGATAGCCTGCAGTCATTTTATTTGAAAGAACTGACAAAAACGGAAAATGCGCATGCCAATGTCGTCGGTGTCCTCCTAGACTCTAGAACTAGAGGGAGCCTGCCTTACGGCGCTCGGACAATTTTCATAGAATCCTCGGATTTTCTTTTCGACGGTGTATCCTTGATTGAATCGAACGTTACTAAGAGACGCCAAAACAGCCTAAGCCTTTGACTTTCACCCTTATCGAGGTTTCAAGGTTCTGGTTTCGGAACAACTCGGTGTAGATGGCGTGATACCATAACCGGAGTGGCGTAAGCAGCACTGTGCCGGAGCCTGAGCGGTGTAAGTGATTAGCACTTTTAACCTGAGAGGTGTTAGCATCACGACATTCTCTCCGTTGTTCCTAGTTTTTCGGTTTGAAACCACGATCGGGCGTTGGGTAAAGACTTAGAAAGTATTGATTTCCCGAAGTCTCATTGATTAAGGACTTGGAAATTTTTGATAACGTGCAACATCGAGATGCACGACTCGTCATCGGTCCAAGGCAATGCCGAACGGGCCCGAGACAGACTCGACGAAAGACCGCCTAAAAGCCGCCCTAGCATGCTCCTACGCAATAACGGTCATGGATGTATGTACAAGCATGCGATATGGAAAGCTTTATCACATATGTAGGTGGAGAAATTCTACCAGTGCTTTAGACAGAGTCGGATTATCACGGCTTATTTATGCCTCTTTGCCGGAACCCTAATTTGTCGTCGAAAACCTAATCTGCAAAACAGACAGGGAGTGAGTGCACCTTTGCCTCTCGTGGCAAAGGCCCTCCGATGCCAAAGTTAGTATCACGTACTAGCAATTGAACCCTAATTATCAGTAGGAAAGCAATATGGATGCAGAATATTGCGTACCTCTTTTCCATGAGTTTTCCTCGTATTTATAGATTCATAGGTGCTAGCTGGCCAAGCATCCGTATTGCCCTAGGTTTCCTACCTCGTATAGGAAACCCAGGATATCTTGGATTCTCGTTCCCTTATCAGTTCATTACCTTAGTCCTTTTAGGACTCTTTTCCTTAATGAGCCGAACATCCTATTCCTGTCGGGTATCTTTTACAGATCCTACATTCTCGGGATCTCATTCCTTTAACGGAATATTACTGCTTCTGGACTCTTCCAGAATGTTCTCTTTACTTCAATATCTAATAGGACTTCTTTCCTTGTTCGGCCGTCTCATGGCCGAACAAAGGGACTGGGCCAGTTACCTCACATGTAACTGGTCCTTTAATAATTTGTACCATTCCTTTCTTTAGGGGGGTTCTCCTCCTGTTCGGCTCTCTCATAGCCGAACAAGGTACTTTGAACAGTGGCTTCACGTGTCACCGGTCAATTGTGTTGACCTTTCATAAGCTCCATGCTCGGGTGCTTCTTGGGCCTGCTCGGGAATACCTCCCTACAACATAGACAGTATATGGGGTTAGAACAAGTAATCCTACCCTGCGGGTCCCTGTCTTAGGTTGAAAGGTTCTAGTGCTTTGTAAGCGTTGTAGAGGCCGGTTTTGGCTAAAGGGGTTCCTCTGACTAGAGCCGCGATATACCTCCCACTGCGATGCGTAGAGCAAAGCAATGGTCGAACGGTAGTACGACTCATCATCGTCCAAGGTTGTTGGGCGTTCGAGGACCCCGGGCTCTAATAAATTGTGCCGGTTACCCAAAACACCTCAACGGGGCTGACCATCCATCGAGTACGAACGGAGAAATGTCGAAAAATGATTTGACGAGAGAGAAATGCAATGGTTTTGAAACAAAAACGCCCTTTGAAGCTTGGCTCACTTTTGTTAACTACTACTTGAAGAGAAATGCACAAGTGAACAAAAGAAAAGCCCCAGTTCGGAGTGGTCGGACGCTGAGATCCTGTTACGTTACCATTCCGTTCTTCAGCAGCGTGGAGCGTACTGTTTTGACAAGCTTTTTGGAATTTGTTCAGTCATGTATTAATCGCCAAATACCAACTAACGCAATGTGTCCCCAGCGGAGTCGCCACTGTGGGCACGCACCCCGAAAAATCGCTCGATTTTGGGTTTCCCTTTTAAAGTCTGGGTGCGGCCCTCTTTTGAAAATGCACGGCGAAACGCCTCGATTCAGAGTCGCCACTCGGGTTTTAGCGGTGGAATACCCAAGGAACCGAACTCGAAAACGTTTGCCACGTTTGTTTGATTTTGAAAAGGCGTAGACCGGTCTGTCGTCACCTTCGATATCTGAGGTTCGGAAGCCAGGTTACGAGAGGGGAAGGTTTTATGGCACCCCCTCTCGCCCAATCTGGAGATCGGTCTCTACTCAGGCATTTTATAAAAACATTTGCACTTTTCTCTCATTTTATCATTTTTTTAGCCAATTAGGGTGGGGGAGCAATTAATGGGGATGAAAGCAGTAACAAATTGCAGTTTATGTGACAAAATGTTTATGAATGATTTGATTGCGATGCTAAGTATAGATTGAGAACAAGCACTGAGCAGCCTGAACAAACTGGAATACGCTGTCGCAAAGTGACTTGAGCAGATTCTGTCAGCATGCACTGGTCGAGCCACTGCATGGTGATCAGACCTGCGTATGCCACCTATAAACTGGCGTACTCCACTTGTTCGATTCCTCAGTCCTTGTTTGCAACCCTCTGGGCTCTGGAAAAGGACCAGCGCACACCCAGGGCAAACCACGCAATTCAATATAGCAGAATATACATAACCACAGGCAGAATAAATGGCATTAGGCCATGAAGGAAAACAGACTACCCCAAAACAGTGAGGGGACAAGGAATAGGCCAAGGCTAGACTAAGATGCAAGGGCCAGCCACTGAACCCAGGCACAAACTGCCGTACGCCAGTGTTATACACCCGTACGCCACTTGGTCCTTGATTCAGTGCTTGGCTTTGCATCATCTGGGTTCTGGAACATGACCAGAAGGATCCCAGGGGCCCTTCAAGACAAAAAGAGAGCCAGTAATGGATATTACGACTAATCAAGCTTAAACACAGAAAGCAATAAACCGGTTCTTAGCATGCTGATAGGTGATAAAAGAAGACATTAAAGCAAGAACAGGTGATCGATGATCCCCACACCAGTAGTGCACATACCACCATTACTGGCGTACGGCTTAACGATACTGGCGTGCGCCACCTAGCACCTTACACGATCTTTGTATTTTACCAGTTTAAGGCCAGGACTAGCATTATCTGCTAGCCTGGACCTTTCTGGCTCCCCTCAGGGATCGAAAACAGAAAAGGACGCAAAGGTGGTATACCTCTTAGTATTGTGGTTTAGTGGTTGTGTTGAACTCAAAGGTTGAAGATGGAGGACGAGGTGATGACTGGATGTCAGGAGGGTGTATGGAAGTGGGCTGCTCTCCTTTTTCTTTCAATGGAAAAAGAGAGATAGGGAGCTTGAAGGAAGGAGAGGGAGAGAGATTGCACCTCTTAATGTAGCTAACCCCTTGCAAATGAATGCAAGGGGGGTATTTATAGAGGGGAGAGTGACTGAGATCAGTTAAGGCAAGGCCATGTTTGGCTGGCCTTAGGTGCAAAGGGGCCTTCCATGCATTAAATGCATGGGACTAGTTGATGGGGGGTGTAGGAGAGAGAGGGAACGCCCCCCGCCGAAAGCAATCATCAGGCACACTGTGGCCGAAGTCAGGGTGGCACAAAAGTCCCGCCCAAGTGGCTGAATAAAGTTGATTTAACTGGGTTATACTGGCGTGCGCCACTTATTAACTGGCGTGCGCCAGTGAAAGCTGGTCCACTGGTTGATGACCGACACGTGGCAACTTACTGGCGTACGTCACCAATGTACTGGCGTATGCCAGTTGGGTTTTGTTGGGGCCGTTTGGCTCTGGTTTGAAGGGCTTGAAAATGGGTTTGAAAGGGGTTTGGGACGCTCAAGGTTCAAACACACCTTTTCCCTCGATCTGTTTTCGACTATAATCATCATTGGGGAAGTAAAAGATCGACAAATAACGCTATCTGGACAGTCCAGAATGGGGTGTCTACAGACATGTTCAAAGACCTGGTTGAGTTTCACGAAGCCATGACTCACCCAAAGGAGAATGCTGAATCCTTGTTCAAAGCCAACACTGAAAGGAAGGATATGTGTGACAAAGAAGTCAATCCTAAAGGCAAAAGAGTGCATCATGCGGAGGGCGCAATGTTGTGCAACTGCAAAGCAAGCAAAGGTTCCACCTTGAACCCCCAATCCAATCGCCGGAAACCACCAAGGACCTTCTCCCGTTTCTCCACACCTTTGTCCTCGGTTTATGAGAAGCTTTTTGAAGCTGGCTTCCTCAAGCCACTCCTTCCAACTCCTTCACCTCGAACATTCCCGGCATCCTACAGTCCAAACGCCTATTGTGCTTTCCATTAAATGCCTGGCCATCCCACTGATGCCTGCTTCCGCCTTCGACATGAAATTCAAAATCTCATTGATAATGGCACCATTCAAGCTCCACTCCCATCGAAGCCCAATGTCATATCCAACTTCATGCCTCAACACGGTTCCAACCCATGTGTTAGCCAAATATCCATCAGCTCTACTCAAATTAACTCAAGCTCCACTCAAATCAAACCTAGTTCCACCATATGCAATCCAACCCTTTTCATTATCCCAGAAAATCAAACCAAGCCAATTTTGTCTCTCCCATCCGAACCCGAGGTTAACCTGATGGCCATAGGAGCAGTCGAGATACTTACCGCCGATACCTGGAAGCCTACAAAGGAAGAATTCAAGAGGAAGCTTAATCAATCAAAGGAGAAAATGGACTGGCTGAGATCTTTCAATCATGAGAATTTGGGGCTATTGTTCAAGGAGTTCTCTTAAGTGGGTTTGGACGAAGAAGCTGAAGAAGCCGAAGTGCTGTTGCTTGAGCATGTTGTCCTCTAGCTCCCACCTCTCTGCGAGGAAGTCAAATGTAACTATAAAAGTTGCATTTTCAAATCGCGTCTATTTTGCATTGACACTTTCAAGTCTGAGTCTGACACAATGTCTGTCAAGTCGTCTAAGTCTAGCACCGAGTCGGAGTTTGTGCCTCTTGGCCCTCCATGTCGTAGCTTGTATTCTTAATTTGAGTCTTTTTGCTGTACTTGGCAAGCCCGAGGGTTCTTATGATATGCATTATCCTGCTTTTAAGTACTTTGCTGGCTTTTAAATAAACCGTATCGACCACGACGACGAAGGAATAGATTTCGATGGGATCATCCCCAAGGAAATGTGTTCCCTCGCCGAAAGGGAAGGCGAAAGGCATGCTCAACCTCTAAAAGAAGAAGTAATTTTAAATAAACTTGAAAGATGGGGCAGACCCCCGGATGGTTCAAATTGGTTCAGCGCTGTCCCCATAAGAGTATTGTGCCCGTTCAGACTTGTTCAAAGAATTCAATAATATCTTGGCATGGTCTCACAAAGACACGCTTGGCGTTGATCATGGGATAAGGGAGTATCAAATCCCTTGCCGCCGGATGCCAAGCCAGAAAGCAGAAGCTCAGAAGGCTCCAGGCCTCGTACCACGTTCAAAACAGTAACAGCAGTGTTCCATCAAGCTCACATTAAAAGGGTGCAAAAGGGGCCTGGAGCGAGGCATTTCCAATTGTAGCAGTCAGGACCCTTTCACTATCAAAGTCATTCTATCTGGGGCTACAATCAAAGATCATCGACCTCGACAGCAACAAATTCAATACCTTGGTCAACCCAGATCAACTCAAGCGTTATTATCCCTGAGAAATGCTCGTTGGATCGAAAACCACAAGGGTGGGCGATTCCAAGCAAAAGTTAGAGCAGCCTACTAGACCGAAAACCTATGAAGGCGGTCTAGGCAAAGATGAATTGGCAAAAAGTCGAAAGCTCGCTAGACCGAAAACCTAAAAGGGCAGTACTAGGCAAAAGTTAGAGCATAAAAGGAGAGGTAGAACACACGAGTGAACCTTTGCCTGAACTATGTTTTGACCAGATTCCCAGAATGGGATACGTAGTTAGTCTCTCTTCGAGACTCGGTCATACTTTGTCAATTGGATCCAAGGTTGACGTTTTGGTGCACATCAAAGGTCAAGAAAGGTCGAGAACAAGACAATCCGAAGCGCTGACTGGTAGGCTGTGTAGACACCCCATCCTGGATTGTCCAAATAACGTTATTTTTCGATCTTTTATTTTCCCAATGATGACTAATGGTCGAGAACAGTCTGAGGATGATGGTGTGTTTGAGTTTTGAGCGTCCCGAACCTCTTTCAAACCCACTTCAAACCAGAGCCAAACAGCCCCAGCAAAACCAAACTGGCATACGCCATTGATCCCCTGGTGCATGCCAATAAACTGCCATGTGTCGGTCATCGACCGTTGACCCAGTTATTACTGGCGCACACCAGTCACATATGGCGCACGCCAGTCAAGCCCAGTCAAATCAACTTTATTCAGCCACATGGACGAGACTTTGGTGGCCACCCTGACGTCGGCCATAGTATCCCTGATGATTACTCTCGGCAGCAGCACTCCCTTTCTCTCCTACACCCCCCATCAAGGCAAGTCCCATGCATTTAATGCATGGGAGGCTCCCTTCTTGCCTTGAAACAGCCAAACAAGGCCTTAGTCCAGCCTGATCTCAGTCTCTCTCTCTCCCCTATAAATACCCCCCTTGCATTCATTTGCAAGGGGTTAGCCATATCAAGAGGTGCCATCTCCATTATTCTCTTCTCTTGCTCTCTATTTTCTCCTTTTCTCTTGAAAGAGAAAGCAAGGCAACTCACTTCCATATATCCTACCGACATCCAATCACCTTCTAAACCTCCATCTTCCACCTTTAAGCTCCATACCATCTTCAAACTTCAATACAAAAAGGTATACCACCTTTACGTTCTTTTCTGTTTTCGGCTCCTGAAGGGAACCAGTAAGGTCCAGGCTAGTAAACAATACTAGCCCTGGCCTTAAACTGGTAAAATATAACAATCGTATGAGATGAGACATTGCGCACGCCAGCACACATATGCCGTACACTAGTCATGGCAGTACGAGCACTACTGGCGTGGGGATCATGGATCATCATTTCTGCTTACTTACATTTCTGTCAATCACCTTAGCATGCTGAATAACCAGTTTTACAGCTTTCTGTATCCTAGAATTGTTTAGCTATAGCATTCAATATTCGCTTTCCTCCGCTTTAGAAGGCCCCTGGGATCCTTCTGGTCATGTTCCAGAGCCCAGATGATGCAAAGCCAAGCACTGGATCAGGATCAACGTGGCGTACGGCGTTCCATAACTGGCGTACGGCCATTTGTCCCAGGATCCATTGGCTGGCCCTTGCATCTTAGCTTAATCTAGGCCTCTTCTATGTCCCCACTCTGTTTATGGGGTTTCCTGTCTATTCTTATGGCTTTAAGCCATTTCATCTGTCTGTAACTATGTATATTTTGCTCTATTAACTGTGTGGTTTGCCCTGGGTGTGCGTTGGTCCCTTTCCAGAGCCCAGAGGGTTGCAAACAAAGACTGTGAAATCTGATAAGTGGAGTACGCGAGTCTAGGTGTGGCATGCGCAGGTTGCACCAGCATGCAGTGGCTCGGCCAGCGCATGTAGGTGTGGATCCTGCTCATGTCCCTTCAGGGCAGCGTGCTTCAACTTGTTCGGGTTACTCAGTGTTTGTTCTCAATCTATGTTTATTATCACAAGCGAATCATCCATAAACATTTTGTCACATAAATGCAACTTGTTACAGCCTTAACCCCCATTAACTGTTCTCCCGCCCTAACTGGCTAAAAATGATCAAATGAGAGAAAAATCCAAACGTTTTACAAAGAAATGCCCGAGTAGAGACCAATCTCCGGATTGGGCGAGAGGGGTGCCATAAAACCCTTCCCCTCTCGTAACCTGGCTCCCGAACCTCAGATATCGAAGGTGACAACGGTCCAGTCTACAAGCCTTTTTCAAAATCAAACGAACGTAGCAAACGTTTTTTAGTTCGGTTCCTTGGGTGTTTTCACCGCTAAAACCCGAGTGGCGACTCTAAATCGAAGCGTTTCGCTGCGCTTTTCAAAGAGGGCCGCACCCGATATTTCAAAATAACAAAATTGGGGAAATTTTTGGGGCGCGTGCCCACAGGCTGAAGTCCATTGATTCATTGGAGAATCAGAAGGGGGAAACCATTCGTCTTGCAAGTTTAATGCAAAACTGCTGTTTCAATTTTAAAGCTGAGCAAAAGTCTTAAAATATTTTGAAGCATCAAAAACGGAACGAAATGCTTATGAGGCCTAACGGCTCACGGTTTATTCTAAGTTCAGCAAACGTTTGTTTTAAGCGGCTGCAGCAACTTTGCAATCTCACGCACTAGTTTGAGGCTCACACACAAAAAAAAAAAAAAAGTGATCCGTGTTGGTCTCAAGCCCGCGCGCGCTTCTTCAATTTCTGCATCAGACAGCAGTAGGCAGCCACCATGCCTAACAGAGATTTTTAGACCCTCGGGGGCACATTTCAAATTCAAAGCACCTCGAATCTCGTTCAAGGGGCTTTTACCAAGTCTTGTCATGCTGTGCAAGTCATATGGTCCTAATGTGGCTACACAGGGGTGTCGATTTCAGTCCGGCCCTATATGAGTCATCATTTGCGTCTTTTGTCCATCTTCGGGACACTTTTCAAGTTTTTCAATCTATTGTCATGTCGGGATGCTTTTCCTAATTTTACCGATTTGTACAGGTCCATGTACATTTATTGGACCTTATGCAAGTGTCAGTTTCACCTGTCATAGGGATACTGTGAATTTTTGGCATATTAATGCCCAAAATTTCATTGTTTTCCATATGGCTAGGAGTCCGTGATATTTTCGGGGCTCTGCTTCCTTTCTCATTTGAGCTAGGCGAGTCTGTACATATATGTGTTTGTTTGTCAATTCAGTTCGCTAGTCAATGCAAATTAGATATTAGCGATTGGTTTATGCATTCTTTTAGACATTCTCAAAAGAGAGTCAAATAAACTAAAAAATGCAATTTACATTGATACCCTACCATCTGTGGTCCGCAAGCAGTGGAATCTTGTGAACAGCGAGGGCATGTCGGCTCAGAGCCAAGCAAAGCTTATCTATGGGGCTCATCCGCCCAAGCATCAAGGAAATGGCACGTAGGCCCAACACCGTTATTAAATGTCAACTGGAGACATGCCAGCCCACTCAATACCCTTCTATTTTAACACGCAAGCTTGAAACTCAAACGTAGAAGGCAGTGAAGTAAGAAGGCTCAGTGGTAGTCCTCAGGCGTCGTCGTCCTCTTAGAAGCCGCCCTTAGCTTGCGTCTGTACTTTCAATTTGTGCATGCAATTTAGTATATATTATTGCATATTATATATCAACTGTTGAAAACAGGGAAAATCTATCTAGTGTCAAAGCATGCCTGTCCAGTATCGAAAGCAGCAAGTAATCAGGATTTTGGGGGTTCATACCCGGGATCTAGTCACTACTGTAACTGGAGCCGGAGCCGTTACTCTGGGATAGTGCAATTGTAAAGCGCGGTGCCACATGCCGCTCTCCCTATCCATTTCTCCATGGCAAATGTCAAACATACAGCCCACTCTGCTAGCACTTCGAGCACACTTTAGGAATCAAAATACAATTCAAAGCAGCAATGGCATGTGCAACTCAAATCCAAGTTCATCGATGGCACGTTCATCCTGAAGAATGATCCTCCGGCCCTTTCCAAAATCAATGATGATCAGCCATGTCGTCCTTCAAATCAATTCAATCAACGACGATCAGCTATGTCGTCCTTCAAATCAATTCAATCAATGATGATCAGCCATGTCGTCATTCAAATCAATGACGGTCAACCCGTTCTTCAAATCAATTCAATCAACGACGATCAGCCATGTCGTCCTTCAAATCAATTCAATCAATGATGATCAGCCATGTCGTCATTCAAATCAACGACGGTCAACCCGTCCTTCAAATCAATTCAATCAACGACGGTTTACCCGTCCTTCAAATCAATTCAATCAACGACGATCAGCCATGTCGTCCTTCAAATCAATTCAATCAACGATGATCAGCCATGTCGTCATTCAAATCAACGACGGTCAACCCGTCCTTCAAATCAATTCAATCAACGACGGTTTACCCGTCCTTCAAATCAATTCAATCAACGATGATCAGCCCAGTCGTCCTTCAAATCAATTCAATCAACGACGATCAGCCATGTTGTCCGTCAAATCAATTCAATCAACGATGATCAGCCATGTCGTCGTTCAAATCAACGACGGTCAACCTGTCCTTTAAATCAATTCAATCAACGGCGGTCTACCCGTCCTTCAAATCAATTCAATCAATGACAATCAGCCCTGTCGTCCTTCAAATCAATTCAATCAACGACAATTTTCCCGTCCAATTTCAAATCAACGACGGTTCGCCCGTCCAAACTTCAAATCAACGACGGTTCGCCCGTCCAACTTCAAATCAACGACGGTTTACCTCGTCCAATTTCAAATCAACGTCGGTTCGCCCGTCCATTATCAAATCAACGACGGTTCGCCCGTCCAAACTTCAAATCAACGACGGTTCGCCCGTCCAACTTCAAATCAACAACAGTTTCCCGTCAACTTCAAATCAACGGCGATCTATCCGTCCAAAATCAAATCAACGGCGATCCACTCGCCCAACTTCAAATCAAACAGGTTCTTTAAAATTTACGTATTTTGGATAGCCTTGAAGAGGGTGTCTAGGAAACCTTTGACGTTACTTGTCTCCAGTCAATGGTCCATTCTGGACTGTCCAGATAACGTTATTTTCTGATCTTTTATTTTTCCCCAATGATGATTAAGAGTCGAGAACAGCCTGAGGACGATGGTGTGTTGAGCCTTGAGCGTCCCGAACTTCTTTCAAACCCCTTCAAACCAGAGCTAAACAGCCCCAGCAAAAGCCCAATTGGCTTACGCCAGTACCTTGGTGACATACGCCAGTTAACTGCCACATGTCGGTCATCGACCGTTGACTCAGTTATAATTGGCGCACGCCGGTCCATATGTGGCGTACGCCAGTCAATCCCAGTCAAATCAACTTTATTCAGCCACATGGACGAAACTTTTGTGCCACCTTGACGTCAGCCACAGTCTCCCTGATGATTGCTCTCGGCAGAGACGCTCCCTCTCTCTCCTACACCCCCCATCAAGGCAAGTCCCATGCATTTAATGCATGGGAGGCTCCATCCATGTTACAACCAGCCAAACAAGGCGCTAGATCAAACTGATCTCAGTCTCTCTCTCCTCTATAAATACCCCCATTTGCATTCATTTGCAAGGGATTAGACACATTAAGAAGCAAAAGGCCTTCTTCTCCTCTCTTCTTGTCCCCTATCTCTCTTCTTCCATTGAAAGAGAAAGGAAGGTAACTCACTTCCATACACCCACTGATGTCCAGTCACCATACAACCCCCATCTTCAACCTTTGAAGCTCAATACCATCTCCGAACCTCAACACAAAAGGTATACCACCTTTACTTTCATTTCTGTTTTCAGCTCCTGAGGGGGACCTGCAAGGTCCAGGCTAGTAAGCAATACTAGTCCTGACCTTAAACTGGAAAAATACAACAATCGTATGAGATCACACATGGCGCACGCCAGTGAACCAATGCCGTACGCCAGTCATGGCAGTGCAAGCACTACTGGCGTGGGGATCATGGATCATCATTTCTGTTAGTTTACATTTCTGTCAAACACCTTAGCATGCTAATAACCAGCTTACTGCTTTCTGTATATTTAGAGCTGCTATGTGGTAGTAGTTAATGGTTACTCATTATCTATTCAAAAGGCCTCTGGGATCCTTCTGGTCATATTCCAGAGCCCAGATGATGCAAAGCCAAGCACTGGATCAAGGTCAAAGTGGCGTACGACAGTTTTTCCTAAGATCCAGTGGCTGGCCCTTGTATCTCGTCTTAATCTTGGCCTCTTTCGTATCCCCACACTGTTTTTGGGGTATTCTGTTGTCTTTCATGGCTTAAAGCCTTCTCGACTATCTGTAAATATATATACTCTGCTCTATTAACTGCGTGGTTTGTCCTGGGTGTGCGCTGGTCCCTTTCCAGAGCCCAGAGGATTGCAAACAAAGACTGAGAAACTAAACAAGTGGAGTACGCCAGTTGTGTCGCGGCGTGCGCAGGTCATATCAGCATGCACTGGTTCGACCAGTGCATGCTGGTGTGGAACCTGTTCTCGTCTCTTCAGGGCAACATACTCCAACTTATTTGGGTTGCTCAGTGCTTGTTCTCAATCTATATTTATCATTGCAGGCAAGTCATCCATAAACATTTTGTCACATAAATGCAACTTGTTACAGTATTAATCCCCATTAACCGTTATCCCTCCCTAACTGGCCAAAAATGATCAAATGAGAGAAAAATGCAAATGTTTTACAAAATAAAATGCCTGAGTAGAGACCGATCTCCGGATTGGGCGAGAGGGGTGCCATAAAACCCTTCCCCTCTCGTAACCTGGCTCCCGAACCTCAGATATCAAAGGTGACGACGAACCGGTCTATGCCTTTTTCAAAATCAAACAAACGTGGCAAATGTTTTTTCGAGTTCAGTTCCTTGGGTGTTTCACCGCTAAAACCCGAGTGGCGACTCTGAATCAAGACGTTTCGCCGCGCTTTTCCGAAAGGGCCGCACCCCAATCTTTTAAAAAGGAACACTAAATGCCGAGCGTTTTTGGGGCGCGTGCCCACAATCCTGGAAGGCTTTTTCACACTCTGCTCCCCATTTGAATCTTTCCCTTTTCTTTAACAGCTGAAATAAAGGTCTGCACTTGTCACTTAACCGGCTAATAAATCGATTAAGAGCCGCTGCCATCGCAGTCAACCGTTGGACTTCTTTCGTTGTCCAAGGACTCTGCAGATTCTGTAGGGCCTTTATTTGGTCGGGGTTCGCCTCAATCCCTCTTATGGTTACAAGGTGGCCCAAAAACTTTCCAGAACCGACTCCAAATGTACATTTCTAGGCGTTGAGTCTCAGTTTGTACTTCCTCAAGTTTTCAAAAACCTTTTTCATATCTGCTATATGGCCTTGCCCAGTTTTACTCTTTACCACCATGTCGTCTATATAAACCTCCATAGTTTTGCCGAGTAGTTTTTTGAACATGATGGTTGCCAATCTTTGATATGTTGCCCCTACATTCTTCAATCTGAAAGGCATGACATTGTAACAGTATAACCCTCGTGGTGTAATAAAAGAGGTCTTCTCTCGATCAGGCCCGAACATGGCAATTTGATGATATTCTCGATATGCATCGAGGAAGCTCATTCGTTCGTATCCTGCAATTGCATCAACTAACTGGTCTATCCTTGGAAGAGGGAAACTGTCCTTTGGGCATGATTAAGTCTGTAAAGTCCACGCAGACATGCCATTTTCCATTTTTCTTTTTGACAACAACTGTATTAGATAGCCATTCTGGATAGTAAACTTCTCTTATTGCTTTGGCTTCTAACAAACGATCTACCTCTTCGATTACAGCATCAACGTGCTGTACGGCTACCCTTCTTTTCTTTTGAATGACTGGCTTATGCTGTGGATCTACATTCAAATGATAATAGATAACGTCAGCATCCACCCCAGGCATTTCCTCTGGTGTCCAAGCAAATACGTCGACGTAAATCTTTAGGAAACTTATCGATTCAGCCTCTTCCTCTGCTGGCAAGGATTTCCCAATTAAAGAATACCTATCAGGATCAGTCTCATTGATCTGTATTTTCTTCAAACCCTCAATTACCCTCTCGGCTGGGTTTTTTTCGATATCCTCGATGGTCGGCTGATCTGGGATATCCACTGAATTGATATGGTGGGCGTTATGGATTCGTTTTACGATGGATACTAAACATTGTTGAGCTACCTTTTGGTTACCCTTGATCTGTTCAATCCCATTGGATCCTAGGAATTTTACCATTTGATGGAAAGTAGAAGAGACTGCCCTCATCTTGTGTAACCATGTCCTCTCTATAATCACGTTATAGGAGGACGGTACATCCACCACCAGGAAGTCAGTTCGTAGTACCACTGTCCCAGCCCAAACAGGTAAAGTTACCTTTCCTAATGGCCAAACTGCTCTTGCTCCAAATCCAACCAAAGGGGTTATTGATTGTACCAAATCTTCTTGAGTTAGTCCCAGCTTCTTGAATGCATCGTAGTATAGTATTTCGGTGCAACTCCCTGAGTCCACCAGGATTCTTTCCATATCATATTCCCTAACTCGTCGGGTTATGACTAAAGCATCGTTGTGAGGTACGTGGACTCCTCCCAGATCTTCATCTGTAAAAACTATGCCCTCGTTGCATGCTTCTTCGTTACGCCCTCTTTTCTTTCCCAACTGCATCACATGTTGGTCATGTTTAATCTGTCTCTGAAGCAATCTCACCTCATTTCTCGTATAAGGTTCGGCCAATCTATGTATCATATGGATTACTCCCTTTGGATTCTGTTCATAATCCAATTCTATTGCTTTTTCTTTATCCTTGGGATCTTTTTGGATAAATTTTTTGAGATAACCTTGCGAGACCAAATCATCAAGGTGTTGTTTAAACATCTCACAATCCTCAGTCATATGGCCCCAATCCTTATGGTAGCTGCAGTGCTGATTCGTAGCACGTTTTGCATCTTTATTCCCACTTAGAGTTGGAGGCCATTTGAAATAAGATTGATTCTTTATTCGATAAAAAATCCTGTAGATGGGCTCTTTCCAGACCGTGTTTATTGAGAAGAATGACTTGGGATCCAGGGCTTGTTTGTCCTTGTACGGCTCTTTCTTTGCCTGCCCATAATCTTTCCTTTCGCGATAAGTTTTGGGCTCTGGCTTGTCGGCTTTCTTTATAGGCCCCTTTACTTGCTCGGCCGCCACTTTACCATCCTCCTGAAGAATGTCATCCTCGTTTCTGGCGTGCTGCTCAATTCGCTCCATCAATTTTGTCAGTGTCTGCACTGGACTCATGTTCAGGGACTTACGTAGCTCCCCCCGAACAGGCAAACCTGTCTTGAACGTGGCTATCGCGTATTCCTCGCTGCAACCTTCAATCTCGTTGAAGGTTTCCCAGTACTTTTTTGCATAGTTCCTGATCGGCTCGTCCTCGCCTTGCTTCATAAAGGAAAGGCCCTCAAAAGTTTTTGGAGCTTTTCTACTTGTCAAAAACTGTGCAGTGAATTCTTCGGCCAACTGCACCCATGTTCGGATGGAACGTGAACCCAACCTATGAAACCAAGACAAAGCTACCTTCCCTAAACTTGACGGGAACATCTTGCACATAATTGCATCATCTCCTTCATGCATAAACATTGCCTGCTGGTAATGCTGTATATGTGCCACGGGATCAGCATCTGTCTCGTAGAGGATGAACGTTCCGTGTTTCACTCTGGTCGACAACTTAGCCTCCTGTAACTTTCTTGCAAAAGGGGACGATGCTATATTCTTAAGTGCTTTCCGTGCTACCTCTCGTGCAGTCATGGTTTCATCCTCTAGTCCTTTCTTTTTGTTGGGTCTAGTTCTTTCCCAATCGGAATCAGGTCTTTCGTACCTGTCCCTATGATGTTTCCTATTCCCTTCCTCCTCAGGGGTAGAACTTCGACCTCTGCTTCTCCTCCTTCTTGGAGAAACCCTCCTTCGTTCCGATGTTCGGCTCTTGCTCCTCTCTTTTCGTGGAGAAGCTTTATGTCGCCTTGGGGTTGGACTTCTGCTTCTGCTTCTGCTTCTGCTCCTTCTTCCTCGTGAAGGAGCTTTTCTGTATTGTATCACAGCATACCCACTGCCTCTAGCATTTCTTCGAGACAGTCCAGAATCCTCCGGATGTTCCCTGATTCCCTCTAGTTCTCTGATCTCATGTTCTCATTTTTTAATCAGACGAGCATACTCCTCGATTTCTTGCCTCTTTTTATCAAGAACGTCTTCGCTACGGTGCACACTCCTAGAGTGTGCAACTGATTCATCCCTTTGATGGGATTTACTCCATCTCGTGGATCTCAAAGCCGTCTCTCCCTCTCTATTTTTGGAGTCATCGTGGAAGGTAAGGGGGCGGCCCTTACTCGTGGTCCTCCTGTGTCCACCTTCAGGCTTTCTCGGAGCCCCAGGTGGTGATTTATCCCTTCCTCCATCTAGCACATTCTTTGGGTCGTGCGGTGTTGCTGGATCTACTTCCACCATGGTCGTATTTCAAAGGGAACTCTTTCAATTCCCATAGACGGCGCCAATTGTAGGTGGACAAATTCAAGTAGTGCTTTGAACAACACTAGATTGTAACGGTTTCTCGTGCCTCTTGACCGGAACCCTAATTCGTCGTCGGAACCCCTGATCTGCAAAATAGACAAGGTGTGAGTGCACCTTTGCCTCTCGTGGCAAAGGCCCTCCGATGCCTTTGTTAGTATCTCGTCCTGATAATAAACCCTAAATATCAATAGGAAGTCATGTGAGAATGCAATGTATTGCGTACCTTTCACCTCTAGGTTTACTTTATATTTATAGATTCATGGATGCTTGCTGCCCAAGGATCCATATTGCCCTAGGTTTCCTACCTCGTATAGGACAACCGGGATATCTTGGATTCTCGTTCCCTTATCAGTTCATTACCTTAATCCTTGTAGGACTCTTTTCCATAACAAGCTGATCATCCCATTCCCGTTGGGTATCTTTTACAGATCCTACATTTTTGGGATCTCACTCTTTAACGGAATACCACTGTTTCTGGACTCTTCCAGAATGTTCCCTTTACTTCAACATCTGATAGGACTTCTCTCCTTGTTCGGCCATCTCATGATCGAACAGACGGCCTGGACCAGTCACTTCACATGTAACTGGTCCTTTATTAATTATTTGGACCATTTCTTTCTTAGGAGCTCTCCTCTTGTTCGGCCATCTCATTGCCGAACAAGTTACTTGAATAGTGGCTTCACATGTCATTATCCTTTTATTTGGTCCAATAACTTCTCATGTTTTCAGAACCAAGACTCCGTACAACCTTCCTGGACCAGCGACTTCTCATGTCTCTGGTCCATATTGCCGAATACTATACCTTCCCCAATGACCCCCCCTTTACAACGTGTTCGGGCCCTCCTTGGACCTGTTGGGGAATATCTTCCTACAACCGTGTGGTGGAAGGAACTTTGATTCTGAAACTTGATGCTGAGGGCTTTGAAATGGACGTAGAATTCCACGTGGTCGATGTCCCTGCTACCTTCAACCTGCTGCTGGGCAGGCCATGGCTTCACAGGGCCGACATCATGGCGGTGCCTTCAACTCTGCATCAGAAGGTCATGCTGGGGCTTCCTACTAGGACTTTGACAATCTGCAGGGGCTCTGGGATCCACCCGCTCGCGGATGATGGGACGCCTGTTTTGGAAATTATACACGGGGAAGAAGACTCAGACTTTGGAGGCTTCTCTTTTGACACGTCGGGCTTAGTCCTCGCCATCGCCATGGATGATGATTTTACCATTAGTTCAACTGTCCTCGAGATGATAAGGAAAATGTCATTCATGCCTGGCCTAGGACTCGGGATCAACCAACAAGGGATCGCTGAGTTCCCTATCTTTTCTTTCGCCGAAGGCCGCTTTGGTCTAGGTTACACTCCCCTGGCCAAAGATGCCAAAAAAGGGAAAGACATGGGAAAACCTCGAACCCTTTTTGGTAACCCCGACAGTTATTTTGTTCGAGAAAGAGGAGGCTCTGCTTACTCGGGATAGATAGAGCCGTTCTGGAATCCAGAGACTCACACTTGGCTGCCAGGATTCGAAATCTTTGCTGCGAACACCTGGTCCGATGGTGAAGAGGAGATAGCCAAAGAGGAGCTTGCTAAGGGGAAATTCAAGAAACAGCTGGATCAGATCAAGGAGAAGTTTGACTGGCTGAGGGCTTTTGATCTGGGGAATTTGGAGATGCTGTTCTCCCAAGTAGGTTTGGTTGGCGAGGGTGAAGAAGCTGAGGTGCTGATACTTGGGCCCGACTCGTCAAACATTCCTGAGGACCCTACCACTCTCATCATGAAGGCGAAGGGGAGTATTAATAACTGCATTTTCACTCCACGTCTGACATGCATTGACGATGTATCTGAATCTGACACAGCGTTTGTCGAGTCTAAGTCTAGCTTAGAGTCGGAGTTTGTGCCTCTTAGCCCTCCACGTCGTAGCTTTTACTTTGAGTTCGAGTCTTTTGTACTTGGCAACCCTGTTGGGCTTTATGAAATGTATGATCCTGCTTCTGATTACTTTGTTAGCTTCTATATAAACTGTGTCAACCCTGACGATGAAGGAACAAACTTCGACAGGAGCATCCCGGCTGAGTTGCGTTCCCTCATCGAAAAGGAAGACGAAAGGCGTGCTCAGCCTCTAAAAGAAGAAGTAATTTTTATAAATTTGAAAGACGAGAGTAACCCCCGCATGATGCAAATTGGTGCAAATCTGTCCCCGAAAAATCACGTTGGAACAATCGAGCTTCTCAAAGAGTTCTCCGAGGTTTTCGCATGGTCCCACAAGGATATGCCTGGCATCGATCCCGAAATAGTGCAGCATTGAATCCCGTTAGAGCCCGGGGCTATCCCTGTCAAACAGAAGCTCCACAGAATGAGGTCGGATTGGGTTCAGAAAATCAAGGAGGAGGTTACAAAGCAGATTGACGCAGGATTCATAAGGGTCGCAGAGTACCCCAAATGGGTTGCCAACATCGTGCCTGTCCCCAAGAAGGATGGGAGAATCCGAGTCTGCGTCGACTTCAGGGACTTAAACAAGGCAAGCTCCAAAGACAGTTTTCCCTTGCCACACATAGACGTGCTTATGGACAACACGGCGGGGCATGCATTGCTCTCTTTTGTCGATGGATTCTCCGGATACAACCAGATCTCTGTGGCGCCCGACGACCAAGAGAAGACGACGTTTGTCACGGAGTGGGGCACCTACTGCTATGTGAAGATGCCATTTGGGCTGAAGAACGCCGGATGTACTTTCCAAAGGGCCCAGACGACCTTGTTTCATGATTTTATCCATAAGACCGTTGAGATCTACGTCGACGACATGATCGTGAAGGCAAAGGAGGAAAAAGACTATCTTCCTTCACTCAGGCAGTTTCTTGAAAGGCTTCGCAGGTACAACGTACGATTAAACCCGCAAAAGTGCACATTTGGAGTCATGGCAGGCAAGATGTTAGGGTTTCTAATCACCACAAGAGAAATCGAAGTGGATTTTTCCAAAATCAAGGCGATTCTCGAAATGGAGCCGCCAAAGTCTAAGAAAGGTGTACGAAGCTTTCTAGGGAAGGTCTAGTTTATCAGTAGGTTCATCTCCAAGCTAACTCTAACCTGCGAGCCGTTATTCCGTTTGCTCAAAAAGGGGGTCCCGTTCGAGTGGCCAGAGAAATGCCAGGTCACTTTCGAACCTATTCAGAGGTATTTGCAGAG
This sequence comes from Rhododendron ovatum, assembly GCA_019656835.1. NCBI lineage: Eukaryota > Viridiplantae > Streptophyta > Magnoliopsida > Ericales > Ericaceae > Rhododendron > Rhododendron ovatum. The sequence goes on from CM033799.1 coordinate 37,026,595, forward strand.
CCCGCCTGTACTAATGCCGCCCGTGCCAGGTCGACCATTGATTCTTTATCTGTCCGTCTCTCCAACAGCCATGGGATGTCTATTAGTGCAGGAAGGGAGCAACGGGGTCGAGAAAGCTGTTTACTATTTGAGCAAGAAAATGGTGGGATCTGAGGAGCGTTATACCCCTCTGGAGAAGACATGTTGGGTGCTGGTTTGGGCTACCAAAAAGCTTAGACACTACATGCTAGCCTATTTGGTGAGACTGATATCTCGGATGGATCATATCAAGTATTTGTTCGAGAAGCCCGCGCTCACCCATAAGCTAGCACGTTGGGTGCTTCTGCTAGCTGAGTTCAAACTTTAACACGTCACGAGAAAGTCTGTAAAGGGGCATGCCATGGCTGAATTTTTGGCTGATCACTCGATCGACGGCCCAGAAGACGCGGATTTTACTTTCCCTGACAATGAGGTGTTGACGGTGGTCAAAGAAGTATGGACGCTCTATTTTGATGGAGTTGCTAACCAAAAGGGGTTTGGGATCGGAGTGTTGCTGATCACTCCCGCTGGCGCTCACATTCCACTCGCTTTCAAGCTGAATTTCTATGTTACCAATAATCAAGCTGAGTACGAGGCCTGCATTGTTAGAATGAAAGCTGCTATGGCTTTAGGGGTCAAGAAGCTTGAAGTAATTGGAGATTCAAACTTGGTGGTCTCCTAAGCCAATGGAGATTGGAAAGTTCGTGAGGAAAAGCTGAAGCCTTATCACCAAGATTTGGAAGAACTGATTCCTCGCTTCAATAAGGTGACCTTCACCCATGTCCCACGCTTGAAGAATCAGTTCGCCGATGCTTTGGCGACTTTGGCTTCAATGATCGAACTTCCAATAGGCGTTAAGTTGCGGCCGATTGTGATTGAGCAGAGGGATTTGCCTGCTTACGAGTATGTCAACGCCATTGATGATGTCGATGATGGCCTACCCTGGTTCCATGACATTTGGAACTTCGTACAAAGCGGGGAATTTCCTGCCGTGGCCAAGAAGAAGGATCGGATTGCTTTACAGAGGTTAGCTTCTCAGTACATCATCTGTGGAGGGAAATTGTATCGAAGGTCTCACTGTGGGATGCACAAGCTCTGTGTCAACGGTGTCGAAGCAACAAGGATAATGGAAGAGGTTCACAATGGAGTCTGCGGGCCTCATATGAGCGGCGTCATGCTCGCTAGGAAGATCCTCAGGCAGGGTTATTATTGGTCTACGATGCAATCGCAGTGCATCGACTACGTACGGCGCTGCTATAAATGTCAAATCCACGCGAACCTGCAACATGTCCCTCCATCTAAATTGTATGGCATGACTTCACTGTGGCCTTTCTTTGTTTGGGGCATCGATGTTATTGGGATGATCAGGCCGTCTGCTTCAAACGGCCATAGGTTCATACTGGTGGCAATAGACTACTTCATCAAATGGGTCGAGGCCGAATCCTATAAGACACTGACAACGGTTCAGGTTGCTCAATTCATTCGAAAGAACATCATCTATCGGTATGGAGTTCCTCAGGCATTTGTGTCGGATAATAGAAGTCATTTCAAGGGAAGGGTTCTGGAGCTCTTTGAGGAATTCAGTATCGAAATCCCCCATTTGATGACCTATCGCCCACAAACAAATGGAGCGGTTGAGGCTGCAAACAAGAATGTCGAGATGATCATCAAGAAAACTATCGAGTCTGTAAGGGATTGGCATGAGCAGCTGCCTCTCGCCCTCTGGGGGTATCGAACGTTTATCCGCACTTCAACTGGTGCAACTCCTTTCTCCTTGGTCTATGGGATGGAGGCAGTGCTTCCTATCAAGCTTGAAGTCCCATTGCTGAGAATTATGGTCGAAAGTGGTCCCGAGGAATTTGAATGGTTAAGCGGGAGGTTTGTCGAACTGATGCTATTTGATGAAAGAAGGCTCCGAGCCTTGTATCACGTCCAGAGGTATCAGCGTCGAATTGCTCACGCGTTCAACAAAAAGCTGAAATTCAGGGGTTTTGGTCGAAGGTGACATGGTCACAAAGGAAATCCGCGCCTCAGTGTTCGATCCCCGCGGGAAGTTCAGGCCGAAGCGATCCAGGCCTTACATCATCAAGACCATCCTATCCGGGGGTGCTGCTAAGCTCATCGACCTCGACGGCAACGAATTCAACACCCTGGTTAACCTGGATCAACTCAAGCGTTACTATCCCTAAGAGATGCTCGTTGGGTCGAAAACCACAAGGGTGGGCGATTCCAAGCAAAAGTTAGAGCAGCTTGCTAGACCGAAAACCTAAGGAGGCGGTTCTAGGCAAAAATAAATAGGCGAAAGTCAAAGGCTCACTAGACCGAAAACCTGAAAAGGCGGTACTAGGCAAAAGTTAGAGCGTAAAAGGAGAGGTAAAATACACGAGTGAACCTTAGCCTGAACTACGTTCTGACCTGATTCCTTGAAAAAGGGATACGTAGGCAATCTCACCTTGAGATTCGGTCATATTCTATCAAATTTTTGATCCAGGGTTGACATTTTCGGGCCCCCGTTGCAGTTTGAGAAGGTCGAGCTTAAGTTGCAGCCGCATTGAAGAGAATCAGAAAAGGGAAAACCAATCGTCTTTCGACTTTATTGCAAAATCACTACTTTTGATACATAAGCTGAGCATAAAAGCCTTAAAACAGTTAAAGCATGAAAAACAGAACAAAATGCTTAAGAAGCCTAACGGCTCACAGTTTACTCTAAGCATAGCAAAGTGGCCCAGAGTCAATTAATATTTTCGCTTGCATTTACATCCGCTCTCAGCCACTGTCTGTAGCGATTCCTTAGCCATGTGGCAAATTTTGGCATCTCAGCCTAAAGGGCTCTAAGGCCCCAGCGCCTCTGGTAACCGTTAAGTGTTTGGACGTTGAAATTCGGGACACGGAAGTCCCCAATGCTGATGCGGTGGTTCTCCTGAGAAGTGCCCAGTTGGTGAAGAACACAGCCAAGAATGTAGAAAGTAAAGCTCGACAATCCTGCAATCACCATCCTATCGAATCCATCGGAGTGAATAGCCATATCCGAGAGGTCCAGCCAGGGGCACCTCCAGACGATCTCGTCAGGCTGCATTTGCTGCATGAACTCGTACCAGCCTTCTATATCCATGTCGGGGTACCGCATCTCCCTTTGATGAATCCTCTTCAGAAAGAGATTCCAACCTGCCACTGGTGGGTGCAATAGATTCAGTTTGTCTGACAACCACAACTGCGTGAGCGAAAAGACAAATAAGAAGTTAGATAAAGCCTGATCGAAAAGACAAGTAAGAAGTCAGATAAAGCCTGAGCAAAAAGACAAGTAAGGAGCTAGGGAGCAGCCTAAACCGAGCGTCGAGGTAAAACGAGAATGTGTGAAAAGCTAGAAAAAGGTGAGCTGAGTGAGGTTACCTGAAGTAAAAGCGGGCTCTAGCTAAAGACAGCTGACTGGCCCGTGTATACCAGATCCAAACTAAGAGTGTCTGAGCCAGGACCAAAGGGATCACGTTCCTTCGTGCCCCCATTTGGGCAGCAACACTCACGAGTGAGGGGCTGACCTGCCTGTGGGCAGGAATGAGCAGGTAGGCGGCAAGCGGGCAGATTGCCAAGGCAAAGTGACAGCGCGCTTGAGCTTCGTCGCTATTCAAATCGCCGTCTGGGCTGTACATCTCAATCAACCACATGATGTTCATTTGGCCACCCTCAAGGACAGTGTTCGCCAAACCCCGGGAGATGTTGAGCGAGCTGGCTAACAGTTTGGGCATGCTCGCTTGATAAGGTGGAACAACAAGTGTAGGGGACGAGTAGGTTCGGAGGTATGCCTGGAATTCCTCAACGGTCAGGCACATCTCGTCATCGCCAAAGCGAAAGACATGGACGTTAAGGTCCCAGAATCGGAGGGCAGCCCGTAGAAGTGCTGGGCGGAGCGGCATGTGTCGAAGGAAACGGAATGAAGCAAGACCATGATATTGAAAATTGAGCCAGTTAACGCTTAGAAATTGCGCCAACCAGGGCCTAAATAAAGTTGGGAGGGGGTTTTCCATGGAAAATGCCAGAACAGGCTGAAAAAAAGGGGAAGCAAGGGAGCCGTGAAGGCCATAATGCATACGTCCCAGCTTTATAGGCCTTGGCCATCCTTTCCATCTCCTATAATTCATTCAAACACTATGCTAGCTTCCAAATTACACCACAGCGAAGGACACTGCCTTCTGGGAGCTCAGAAGCCGTGTGCAAACCGTGTGGGGATAAAAACAAAGTACCCCCTGAAAAAGGACAGTTGGTCAGTCAAGTGGATCTGACACTCAGGAACCTGGCATACGCCAGTTTCTAAGTGGCGTATGCGTGTCCCCCACTTACTGGCGTACGGGGCCCAATTTCTGGCATACTCCAGTAAGGTTCACCAGAAACCAATTTGCAGCAGCTACTGCCTCTGCATGGTCGTTTTCAATTCCGGGGCTGGCTTTGGCCATTCGTTGGTTTCTACAGGTCACAAATGTCATTTGGGGCTATAGCAAGGCGTTAGATTCCAAAAGCCACGCCCGATGAAATTTTTGGACCCTCGGTGGCCCGTTTCAAGCTAAAATCAAAGATACGGGAGGTCAAATCTCATTTCAAGGGCTTTTGCCAAGTTTTATCATACCGTACATGTTACATAGGACTTATATGACTATACGGGGGTATCGGTTTCAGTCCGGGACCATATCGAGTCATCTTTTGCGTCTTATGTCCGTTTTTGTGGCATTTTTTTAGCTTTTCTTAGATATTTTTCCTTGCATTGGGACGATTGTACCAGTTTTGGTAGTTCATACAAGTCGTTATGCACCTATGTATCTTTTCAAAGGGTCAGTTTCCTTCGCTCAGGAGAATGTCGGGTTTTGGCCTATTAGCGCCCAAATTTCCCGTATCCTCCGCGTGTCTAGGATATATGTCGTATCCTAGGCCTTCTCTGTCCCTCTTTTTCTTTGAGCTAAGTCAATTGTGTACATATGCAAGTGTCTTTTTTCGATTCAGAGCATTTATCAATGCATGTTAGATATTAGTGGATGGTTTGTTCTTTTCCTTTACCAAATCTCATCAGAGCAAGGGAAATCGATAAACGGGAAACACAGAAATTATATACTACTATGTCAAAAATAAAGGCAGGAATGTATCAAAGCGGCACAACGGCACAGGCAGAACTAAAAGTATCAAGACACACTCGCCCAAAAGTCAAAAGGGCACGCAGGCCCTATCCCAAGAAGTCAAGTATCTATCTCAAAATGTCAAGTAGCAGCAAAATAAGCCGAGGCTCAGTGATAGCCCTCAGTCGTAAAAAGGTCCTCGTCATCGTCGTCCTCCTCGCTCTCCTCCATCTCTCACGAATCCATCCGGAACCTAGGGTCGTCTGCGGAGTCAGAGCCGCTGCTGAGGGATGTTTGCTCCTCTTCTTCTTCTTCTTCCTCATCTCTCCTCCTCTTCTGTGAGGGTCCCTCGACAGGTCTCTTCTCTGCGGGCCTCTTCCTCAGTTCTCAGTGGAACTGGAGCTCCTCGATAGTCGGAGTGATCTACACTCCTCTCTGCACGTGCGCCGCTGGCCGAGAGGAGCTCGGTGCTATCTTCTTCTGTGGAAGAGACCGCACACTCTTCCTCCTAGGAGCCACCCTAGCACATCCCTGCATGTTCATTCAAATCATTTAGCATACTTTGTGCATATTGTATATATCGAAATGCTAAGTGCAGGAAATTTTAAAAGCAACCATATCCAAGAGTAGAATGGGAAATTATACCTGAGGCTGCACAGCAGAAGCTCGAGCTGGCGGTGGGTAGTGTAACTGCAAAGAGGCGCCGCCAGCTATCTTGTGAAACTCCTTCTCCATGGCCTTCATCAAGTGCACCGCCTCTCGCACCCACTCCATTGGGGCCTGTGTTACAATTTTGGGCAAAATCAGAATGCAAGCCAGATATACATGCCGAAGGTAAAGTAAGGAAGCTACAAGGGATGAAGAGTATCGTACCGGTCCTTTGATCTCTGCTGGCTCTGTCCGGGCAGGCTCAAACCGAATTATGGCCTCCTCTCCTTGCGCGTCCCGCACCGCTAGTGTCCAAGAAAGCCGTGGCAGCCCGGTTGCTGTGGCGTAGTCACTCCTCTCTCTCGGCTGAGCCACCCTACTCTCCCAACTCCTCCTCTCCTCGCCAGCCTCCAGCGCCTCGCCCTGCACGGCGATGTGCTCCAGCACCCTAAGTGGCCTCGCTAGGCATTGTCTTCGTTAAACAGCATAGTCACGCTCGGGCCTCAAGAAAGCAGCAAGGCCAGCCGGAACAGTGAAGCGTTGCAGCTCAGCCAGTGTGTACTTGTCTGTATGAGAAGCGTGAGGTGGAAGTGGCCCAGGAACCTGGTACTCAAGAAAGCCCAGTGACTGCCGTGTCACCCGGTCACCCAAGTACCACCGCCACCCGAAGGCTGACTCCAATAGCACCCGACTCGCCGTCACCACCCTGCTCCTCGCTAAGTACTCAGACTCAGGCTCGGCATTACTCCATGGGTCCCACTCTACCTGCAAGACATTTGCAAAGATTCAAAGTCAGTTATGCATCAGTGACAGCATTAAAGCAATTCTAAGGGCAGAATAATCAATTTGACGCGTTACTTACCTGAGTACCTGACAGCTCATCAAGGTATGACCTGAAGGCTAGGAGGCTCCCCCTCGACTTCTTCTTGCCGCTATACATAGGCCCCCAGATCATAGCACGAGGGAGCATCCTTAAGTTTGGGCACTTATTCTCCGGTGGGTACATCTTCAGCACTTCGTAAGCCCACAGCTGCAAATGTTCAACCAATCAAAGCTTCAGAATACAGTTCATGGGCAAATTAAAGACAAGTGCAATAAAGGAAAATGGGAAATGAATTGCAAGCTTTGTTTCTTACCTCCCACACTCTCTAGTAGCCGGCAGTCGCCTTCTTCCCCCACGAGAACTCCCCCATGAAACCATAGCACGTCCCCAGAGCTGCTCTTCCCCAATCAAAGTGCGAAGCTGTGCGTAAGTCATAGAAGGCCGGCAAATAAGACAGGTGCACTGTGGAATGCTTGTTTGGGTACAACGTAGCCCCGAACAAGTACAACAAGTAGGCTCTCGCCATCTGCTCCGCCTCCAACTCCAAGTCTGGCTTCCTCCCATGAAAATACCGTTTGAACTGGTCATAATGGATGGTCTCTGCCTCGCCTGCCGGTGCCTGCCCTAAGAGCCACTCCAAAGCCCCGGTGTCCCTGTAAATCTCCGAGTCAAACGAGATAGGCTCTCCTCCTACCCTCAAGTCGGTGAAAGCTGCAAAGTCAGACGGAGTCACCATCATCTCCCCGATCGGAAAGTGGAAGGTATTCGAGGAATCCCACCACCTCTCAGCCAATGCAGTAAGCAGGGCATCGTCACTCTTCACCGCCGTCAACGTGTGGATGAACAGCCGGAACCCTGCAGCATCCACCAAAGCCCTGAGCCGCTCTGGCAGCCCTCGGTACAGCTCAAGCGAACTCGCAGGACCACCGTGACCTCAAGTGCTGGCTGGTCCTCTCTGCATATAAGGGCAGACAACAAAAAAGAGGTTCATCAGCAATTGCAATTCAAACAGTCAGTCGAATTCAGAATTTCAAAAGTAACTCTACGGTCGAAACAAGCATCATAAAGGTCGATCAAAGCTACCGGGCACTTGCATTTACTTAATCCAACTTTGCTACCAGTCGAATCAAGTCAAGAGCACTTCTCAGTCAAGTTCCGAAATACAGGGCGATATTTTTAGCATGGTACATCTCTCAGTCGATTTCAAAGGCATTTTGTTTTCCGGTTGATTCAAGCTATCGGGCATGCCATCTTGGCGCTTATTCTATCATGGCAATCTACCTAGTCAAAGTCAAGTTCAAAGGACTATCCTATCGGTCGAGACAGCTTATGATCGATTCTAGCTTGGCCCTAGCAGTTTTTATCGAAAATATGGGTGCTCTGCAAGTCGATTCAACCACGTCAAGTGTTCTATCAGTCAAGTCAAGTTTCAAAGTCGAGGCATACTATCCAAATTCTACTTTCTCAGCAAGCTACAGTTCAAGGTTTTGACCTACATGCATTACGAGCTATGCTACGCCAATTCAAGCTACGTATCATTACAAATGACAAAGCATGAGTATCGAAGTAAGTTCAAAAGTATACCTGTGCCCAATCCACGGACAGATGTCTCTGTGGGTCTCTCAGTATGAGCTCTGCGTCGTAGCTCTCCCGTAGAGGTGCAAGGCTTTCAACCCCGAACGGTATGAACAAGTGTGGCTCTGGCAGGACATACGTATCCGCTTCAAACCTAGCACGAGGTGCCTGCCGCAGGGACTCTGCAAGTGTCACTGCATGCTCAAAGGACCACACCTCCCCCTGAGCTTCTTCGGCTGCCTCGGTCTCGCGCGCAAAGGCCTCCTCCTCGGCCCTAGCTCTCTCAGCCTCTGCTCTCACGTGCTCTTCCTCCTGAGCCCTCTCAACTTGCCGGAGCCGATCCTCTTGTGCTACTAGCACTGCAACCACTACCCCGGGTTCTCTCGGAGTAAACAGCCAAGCTCCTCCTTTGTTACGAACTCAGTAAAGTCCCCACGCGTAATAGGAACGTGCGCCGAACCCACTGTAGGCCTGAACTCAACCTCCTCCATGGGCACCTCCTCGGATACCCCCTCCTCGACCACGGGATCCTTGCCCCTCGCCGGGTCCCTTAGTGGTGTCTCAGGTCGATCATCACCATTACCACCACCGCTGCCGCTGCCACTGGCTCCAACCGAGCCCAAGCCAGTGACTACCGAGCCTTCTACTCCGCTTCAGAAGTCCAACTGTTGAACCCGTGGACCTCCTGTGCCGACCATATCTAGTGTACGCCCAATCTCTCCTGGCGTACGCCCAATCTCTCCTGGCGTACGCCCCTCATCACCATTACCCGCCTCTGCTGCATGGCCATCGCCGCCGCCGTCCCTGCCTAAAAACACTGCACCGGTACCCGAAGTAGCCCCCTCTACTGGTTGATCGTCGATTTGTGGCCCCGGAGTCTCAATTTCGACCCTTGATTGCCTTCCCTCTTCTCCATTGCCGTTTTGCTGCCACCTTCACCGGGCTCAGCCATGGATGCACTGATTTGAACAAATAATGGTAGAGAATGAAGGATTGAATGAGAGTTTGAGAAGTTGAGAGAGTTTGGGTGCTTTGGGAGTTCAAAATCGAAGTGAATGGCGGTTTCCCGTCCTGCAGAAGTTATACGACGTGAGGGCCGTGCTGGGCCAGGTTTGGGCTGGATCTGGGCCGGTTTGACCAAGCTTTCTGGCGTACGCCAGTGTCTTGATGCAGTACGCAACTATCGTTTGGGCCTCAAGCCCAACTCTTTTACAAAGTCCAAATTTATTTCCAAGTCAAGGCCTAAGGTGGCCCAGCTTCACATTGGCTCACGAGGACCCATCCCCAAGCAGAGGTCCGTCCAATTTCAAATCAACGACGATCCACCCATCCAATTTCAAATCAACGACGGTCCACTCGTCCAATTGCAAATCAACGACGATCCATCCGTCCAATTTCAAATCAACGACGGTCCACCCGTCCAATTTCAAATCAACGAGGATCCATCTGTCCAATTTCAAATCAACGACGATCTATCCGTCCAATTTCAAATCAACGACGGTCCACCAGTCCAACGGTCTCCTTTCCCCAACAGAGTCGATATTTTTTTGCAAAGTGGATCGTTCCCCAAGAGAGTCCACATCGTGTGATCTGTCCGTCAAAGACAACAAAGCGGCAATCGATCTGGCCCAGCTTTAAATCAAACAGGTTCTTTAAGAGTTCATGCACTCTGGATAGCCTCGAAGAGGGTGTCTAGAAAACCTTTGACGTTACTTGTCTCCAGTCGATGGTGCCCCAAGTGCCGTCAAAGGGGGGCTACTGTAGACACCCCATTCTCGACCATCCAGATAGCGCTACTTTACGGTCTTTTATTTCCCAATGATGCTTATGATCAAGAATAGTCTAAGGACAATGGTGTGTTTGAGCTTTTGAGCATTCCGAACCTCATTCAAACCCATTTCAAACCCTTCAAACCAGAACCAAACGGCCCCAGCAAAACCCAAACTGGCTTACGCCAGTACTGTGCTGACGTACGCCAGTTAACTGTCACATGTCAGTCATTGACCGTTGACTCAATTCTCACTGGTGCACGCAGGTCCAAACGCAGCGCACGCCAGTCAAGCCCAGTCAAATCAACTTTATTCAGTCACATGGACGAGACTTTTGTGCCACCCTGACGTGGGCTATAGTCCCCCTGATGATTATATCGTCCAGGGTCGTTCCCCTTTCCCTCCTACAAGATCCATCACCTTGTCCCATGCATTTAATGCATGGGAGGCTCCCTCCCTTAACCCAACCAGGCCTAACCCAACTGGTTACAACCCTTCCTCAGTTCATCTCTCCTCTATAAATACCCCCTTTGCATTCATTTGTAAGGGGTTAACCACATTAAAGAGAAAAAGCCCTCCTTTTCTTCCCTTTCTCTCTCTTCTCCTCCATTGAAAGAAGAAAGAAATGAGCTTTTCAGTCACAAACTCCACTGATACATCCCTCACATTGTCATCATCCAATTTCTACCTCCCCAAGCCAAAGTTCAAGTCATCCATCCATCCCAATCAAAGGTATACCACCTTTGTGGTTCCTTCTATTTTCGAATCCTAAGGGAAACTAGTAAGGTCCAGACTAGTAGTTAATACTAGTCCTGGCCTTAAACTGGTAAAATACAACCATCGTGCGAGATGATTTATGGTGCACGCCAGTAATAGTAAGCCGTACGCTAGTCATGGCAGTATGTGCGCTACTGGCGTGGGGATCATTGATCGTCATTTTGCTTACTTACATTTCTGTCAATCACCTTAGCATGCTAATAACCAGTCTACTGCTTTATGTATATTTAGAGCTGCTTAGCTGTAATAGTTAGCGCTTATTCCTTATCTGTTTAGAAGGCCTCTGGGATCCTTCTGGTCGTGTTCCAGAGAGCCCAGAAGATGCAAAGCCAAACATTGGACAAATGATGTTACTGGCGTACGTGGTCTCATGACCGGCGTACGGCAGTGATGTCACGATCCAGTGGCTGGCCCTTGTGTCTCGCCTTGATCTTGGCCTCTTGTTATTTCCCCCACTCTATTTTTGGGGTTTCCTGTCTATTTTCATGGCTTCAAGCCATTTCATTTGTCTGTAATCTGTATATATGCTGCTATTTAACTGCGTGGTTTGTCCTGGGTGTGCACTGGTCCCATTCCAGAGCCTAGAGGATTGAAAACAAAGACTGTGAGATTAGATAAATGGAGTACGCCAGTTTAGTTGTGGCGTGCGCAGGTCTCATCAGCATGCAGTGGCTCGGCCAGGGCATGCTGGTGCGGAGCCTGCTCATATCCCTGCAGGGCAGCGTACTCCAACTTATTTAGGCTACTCTCAGTGCTTGTTCTCAATCTATGTTCATCATTGCAAAGCAAATCATTCATAAATATTTTGTCACATAAGCTGCAACTTGTTACAGTTTTAATCCCCATTAACTGCTCCCCCTCCCTAATTGGCTAAAAATGATTAATGAGAGAAAAATGCAAATGTTTTACAAAATGTCCGAGTAGAGACCGATCTCCGGATTGGGCGAGAGGGGTGCCATAAAACCCTTCCCCTCTCGTAACCTGGCTCCCGAACCTCAGATATCGAAGGTGACGACGGACCAGTCTACAAGCCTTTTTTTAAATCAAACAAACGTAGCAAACGTTTCCGAGTTCGGTTCCTTGGGTGGTATACCGCAAAACCCGAGTAGCGACTCTGAATCGAAGCGTTTCGTCGCGCTTTTCCGAAAGAAGGCCGCACCCAAGTTTTTCATAATAAAAATTTTCCAGGGCGCGTGCCCACGACCTTGAACGGGTAACACGAATACTCTATTTTCCTACTACTTGTTACAAACTTTCCAGCCCCCTAAAGACAGAGTCCTACGGCATCGTCCACTATCTTCATTGAGACCTTTTGTGCACCGATACATGAGGTTTTAGAAGCCTAGCTAACACATTGTCGCTTCACACAAACGATAAAAAAAATTCTCGCATGAGGTGGGACTATACGCATATTCGGGACTCATCTCTTGTGAGATGGCGTAAAATACAACCGTCGTACCAAAAATAAAAAGCTTTGAAAAAATGGGATTTGATACTTTATTAAGACTATGTTTAGAAAGCATTGCGGACAATTACTAGTTTACTTGTATATTTTGTAAGGGAAAATATTAATTGCAACCCACTGGGCAGCAGGGGTTAAGGTATCACAAAATGTCAGAATGCTGCATACAAAACTCTAGTGCTGATAAGATATTCAGGCCCTTGAATGTGGTGAATTTTAAAGTTTGAAAAACCGGAAAAAAAAAATTCATATGCCAGGCAAAAGAGGGAAAATAAAAAGGAAAGCTAGGTGAATTTCTAGAAAATTTGGGCTGATATATTGGGTGGTTTCCATACCAATATTGATTTCTTCAAGAAGTGGATCACAAGCTCACCAATTTTCTGGAAAATTTGCATTCAATCAGCAGGAAAATATTCTCAAAACATATGAACAGAGACAAAGAACTCATGGCTAAAACAAATAAATGTGCAGAAAAGTGTACACAGCATATTTATGAGCTCGCAAGACCTTTGAGAACCGAAGTCTTACCATGAATTTGTCAGATAGACTTAGCATATAACACTGTCTCGAAGACTCGGGAATCAAAACACCTAGAACTGCTGAAAAGGGGGGTAAAAAAAGAAAAAAACCGTTTCACCTTGAGCATTTTCAGTTTGTATTTACACTGAGATCTCTGTGAACACAAGAACAGGTTACTAAAACCGTTTCACTCACATGATTTAAATACATAAAGGAGCTAATTAGTTAAGAACTACTTTCTTCAACACGTCACAACCCCTGTTCTTTTGTTGTTGGAGAGGTCTCAGAATTCGTAAGATCGAGAGAACAGAGGGGCTTAATACATTTAGAGAGTACCAAGTCTGAAAATAAGCAAACAAATGAAAATGCAGTAAATAAAAATTTCATGATTCGTAGGGGAGTTTCATGTTTCATCTGCAAGGAGAGGCAACACTTCATCTCACTCTATTCTCCTTCCATCTGAAAGCCCAAGTATCACACCAAATAATTAGGTTGGATAAAATTTCCAATGGATTATTTCACATACGCACACGAACAAGACACACCCACGTGTCGTAATCCAAGAGAGAGAGAGAGAGAGAGAGAGAGATGTGACAGCCTGACAGGCAAAGATAAGGAATCAATGAAACATCCAATTCGAAGAATCAATTACCTATTTCAATGGATGGAATATGAGCAATCTTGTGCCAATCTTCGCCGCTTCCCTTTTCGCATCTTTTCCCAAGAAGGGGACACCCACGTATAGACAAAGATTCAAGATATGAAAGTTTACCCAGCCACTCTGGCAGAGATTCCAACCCACTGAAATTCCGAATTGCCAAAGTTCTCAAGACAGGGAGGTGCTCAAGTTGATTAGGCAGAGACTTGACCTCTGGCCATCCCCATAAATCTAGTTTCTCAAGGGAGGTGAAATGGCAACATGGTGGTGATGCAGCACTTGTGGAGGGCCAGGGGAAATATCTATACTCCTCTCCGAATTTACCTATAGCCAATCTTTGAAGGCTAGTGGTGCAAAACAGCCCCTCCTCCCAACAACTCCTCCAATTTGAACACGATATAATAACCAGCTCCTTGAGGGATGTGAGGGTGCGTAATGCATCTGGATTGGGTGTCTTTAACTTTGGACAGTTAAGTAGCCGTACATCTATGAGGGTTGATTGTAGCACCCCTTCTGGCAAACACTTCAACTTCATGAAACCAGAAATTATAAGTTCTTCAAGGGAGGTTGAGCCCTTGAACGCTGCCTCTGTTTCATCAATTGGACCCATCAGGTTATAGCAATAACATACACATTTAAAACTTCTCAAGAAACCTTATGTCTCTAGCTTTGGCAAATAACTTAGCCCATCTATTTCCACCAATGCCATATATATATATATAACCTCTTCCCGTCCACACAGTTCGCACCTTCTCTTTTCCGATCGAATTTTGATGATCCGAGCCGCTCAATATGATCAGAAACATTTTTTAAGGGTTTTTCAAGAAATCGGCCAAAAAAAAATACCGGGAAGGGCTTCATCCGAACAGTTTTTGTTTGTATTTTATTGAACGGTTCAATAAAAAACTACTCAAATCGAGCCCTTCCCGGTGTTTTTTTTTTTTGCCAATTTCTCGCGGGTACCCTTAAAATCATGTTCTAAACACATTGAGCGGCTTGGATCATCGAAATTCTATCTGGAAAGGGAAGGTGCGGACGGGTGTGGACGGGAAGAGGTTTGGACTTGAACCGGACTCTCTCTCTCTCTCTCTCTCTCTATATATATATATATATATATATTTGTTTGGAACAATGGAACGTGGAGGATGGAGGGGTGAGTCCGAAAATTCTCTCCCGTCCCCTGTAAGGTTTGAGGAAAAAGAGAAGAAAAATGGCTAATTAGAGGATTAAGTACAATGACAATTAATTTCCTTTCATTTTTCTTGTTAATTATTTTCTCTTCTCTTCCTTCTTTTCCACAATGTTCCAAACAAAGCATTAGAGGTTCATTGACCGATCATAATTAACGTATCGAATAGTGTGTCATACATTTCTAGCTTAATTTTTTTGCAAAGAGTGTTCTTTGATTCTCTCATATTTGTATGCATTTGATGTTTAAGTTTCTTGATTCAGTTGTTGTCACTTCTTATATCGTGACACGGAAAGTATTTGGTTGAAAGCCATGAAACAAATTGGTATATGTACAAATCCACCGGGTCACATAATTACGAAAGATGTACGATTGACTATCCTACGGGGAGCCCAGAATATTTATGGGGCCCAAGGGCCAATATAGATGTTGATCACCTGAGTGGTGCTTGGCAAGTGTTACCGAAATGAGCTGGGTATCAGGATACAAAGGAAAAACGTTCAGAATGATCATACTTGATTTGTTATCCGCTTTGTAGATATTGGAGATGTATTTGTTTTAAGGATTGTAAAAATCCGGGTCGTCCCATTTGTGGACCACAAACCCTTGGCAACCACTTAATCTTTAGACAACACAAAATTGGAGATGTATTTGTTTTAAGGAATGTAA
Organism: Rhododendron ovatum; assembly: GCA_019656835.1. Classification (NCBI taxonomy): domain Eukaryota; kingdom Viridiplantae; phylum Streptophyta; class Magnoliopsida; order Ericales; family Ericaceae; genus Rhododendron; species Rhododendron ovatum. The sequence goes on from CM033799.1 coordinate 37,041,801, forward strand.
AAATTTTGGTTGTCACATTTGTGGAGCTCAAACTTGGGCAACAACTTAATCTTTAGACAACACAAATCTCATGCAATATATTAAAAAAAAATCTCTGTTGAAACTCAATTTTATTGTGTGCAACCAAATAATGCAAAATAAATTTCATGCAATCATTTTTTAAAAACAAATAGTTGAGTAAATAGAAAAGAACCTGAAAGGGTCAACTCCGGGCAATCATAAATCCAAAGTCATCGAAGCGACGTCAAGCTGTTGAATGCTGCTGCTTTTTTGTCAATTGGATTTCGCATTTTAAACTTTGGGCACCGCCGTATATCTATATCTGTGAGGGTTGGTTGTAGCACCCATGCTGGCAAAAACGTCAACTCAATTTAGCTATTGCAAATAAGTCATCCCATTTATTTCCAATACTATTGCCATATCTCTCTTCGTTTGGAACGTGGAAGACGGAGGGGGGAGTTCAAAAATTGTCTCGTGCCCCTTGTTGGTTTGAGGGAAAAGAGAAGAAAAAAAATTGGCAAAATAGAGTTTTTGGTACAATAAAAAATTTCCTTTATTTTTCCTGTAAATTATTTTCTCTTCTCTTCCCTCTTTTTCCATAAGGTTCCAAACAAAGCATTAGGGGTTCGTTGCTTTTACTCTTTCGCAGATCTTCTTATTTGGACAGCATACATTGTTTGCAAACATATTATACCAATTTTGGGTGTTTGGTTGCACAAACTTGGATTAAACTATTTCTTAAGAAAAAGTTTTATAACGACAACAAGAATTAACTTACGGAGCGAAGGACATTATATTACGTCATTTTCTCTTATGGAAGAACTAACTTATTAATCCCTTCTTATAACCTTTATGGACCTCTGGCCCTTGGCAACAACTTATTGTTTAGACAACAAAAATCTTGTACTTCATATTTTACACAATCTCTGTTGGAAATTTATTTTATGGTGTGCAAAGGAATAATACAAAATAAATTTCTTGCAATCATTTTATAGGTATTGTTTCGAATAAAAGAAAACTAGGGCAAAAAATATCATACCTCGAGACAAACGAGTCCTTTTAGAGCAAAAGTTTTGCAATTCACATCTTCTTTTATGAGGGATGGGTTGTAGCTTAATTCGTGGTAATTATGGTGAATAAGAAGAAATTTTAAAACTAAAGGTTGAGCAGATAGAAAAGTACCTGGAAGGGTTATCAACTCCGGGCAATCGTAAATCACAAGTCGTTGAAGGGATGTCAAGTTGTTGAATGCTACTTCTGATTCGTCAATTGGACTGAGCGTTTTTAACTTTGGGCATCTGCATACTTCTATCACTTGGAGGGTTGGTTGTAGCACCCCTTCTGGCAAACACGTCAACTCACCGAAGTCGCTAATTGCAAGTTCTTGAAGGGAGTTTAAGCCCTTGAACGCTGCTTTTGTTTCGTCAATTGGACCCATCAGATTATAGCAATGATAATACTCACTTCAAACTTCTCAAGAGACCTTATGTTTTCTAGCTCTGGCAAATAACTTAGCCCATCTATTTCCACTATTGTCATATGTCTCTTCATTTGGAACATGGAGGATTGAGGGTTGAGATAGAAAATTCTCTCCCGCCCCTTGTTTGGTTCGAGGAAAATGAGAATAAAAAATGGCCAAAAAGAGGATTATGTACAATAACAATTTTCCTACTTTGTTCTTGTTAATTATTTTCTCTTTTCTTCCCTCTCTTTCCACACCAACTTAGCGTTAGGTCTTCTTTGCTTTTTATCTTTTGCAAATCTTCTATTAATGCTCCATTTCTATTGCGAAAATACATTTTTCGCAAAAATATTTTACCCACTTTTGTTATATGGCTGTATATACTTGGAATAATTTTTTTTAAAGAGATCGGTTTATATCCACGAGAGGAATTAACTTACGGAGACAAAAACATTAAATTACGTCATTTAATCTTAAGGATGAACTGGCTTAATAATCCCATCTCGTATGTAACATTTGTTGTAACATCCAGTCTAGCTTAATCTGCTACAATAATCAATGAATTTGAAAGAAAATATAAACAAAAATACTATTTAATGGATTATTGATGGTAGTGGCGTTATAACCGAATGGGTGCCCTAGCCGTAATTATGACTTTTTGTATTGCCGTGTGGAGTTTCTAGGTGAAGGGAGAGAGTGTGACTCATCACTTTGAGTCTTGATCTTAATTTGTCCATATATACGAAGAACATGGGATTTTCTTGAGGCCATTATATTTCAGCAGGCTATTAAGAACATGAGGAAAATCAACTGATCATGTAGCTTTTAGAAAGTGAGGTTTTCGGTTGTGGGTGCGTGACAGTGAGTTTTGGCTGAGATCTTTGTGTCACTCGTTCATCGAACGATCATAATTTAACGTATCGGATAGTGTGTCATACATTCCTAGCTTAATTTCTCTGCAAAGAGTGTTTTTGATTCTTTCATATTTGTACTCATTTGATGTCTAAGTTTCTTGATTCAGTTGTTGTCACTTCTTATATCGTGATACGAAATGTATTTGGCTGAAAGTCATAAAACAGATTGGTATATGTACAAATCCACTAGGTCACATAGTTATGAAAGATGTACGATTGACTATCCTACGGGGAGCCCAGAATTTTTGTGGGGCTCAAGGGGCAATGCAGATGTTGATCACCTGAGTGGTGCTTCGCAAGTGCTGCCGAAATGAGCTGGGTATCAGGATACAAAGGAAAAACGTTCAGAATGATCCTACTTGATTTGTTATCCGCTTTGTAGATATTGGAAATGTATTTGTTTTAAGGATTGTAAAAATCCGGGTCGTCACATTTGTGGACAACAAACACTTTGCAACAACTTAATCTTTAGACAACACAAAACTGGAGATGTATTTGTTTTGAGGAATGTAAAAATTTGGGTCGTCACATTTGTGAATCTCAAACCTGGACAACAACTTAATCTTTAGACAACACAAATCTCATGAAATATATGAAAAAAAATCTCCGTTGAAACTCAATTTTATTGTGTGCAACCAAATAATGCAAAATAAATTCCATGCAATCATTTTACGTGTAAAATATTTTGAATAAAACCAATTTTGTGTGAAAATATTTTACCTCAAGACAAACAGAGCTTTAAGAGCAAAGTTTTTGCAATCCACATCTTTTTGTATAAGGAGGTTTGGGTTGTACCTTGTTTCGTGGTAATTATTGTGAATAAGAAGCAATTTAAAAATAAATAGATTAGTGAATAAAAAAGAACCTGGAAGGGTCAACTCCGGGCAATCATGAATCGAAAGTCGTCGAAGGGACGTCAAGCTGTTGAATGCTGCTGCTATTTTGTCAATTGGACTTCGCATTTTTAACTTTGGGCACTGCCATATATCTATATCTGTGAGGGTTGGTTGTAGCATCCATGCTGGCAAAAACGTCAACTCAATTTAGCTATTGCAAATAAGTCATCCCATTTATTTTCAGTACTATTGCCATATCTCTCTTCATTTGGAACGTGGAAGATGGAGGGGGGAGTTCAAAAATTGTCTCGTGCCCCTTGATGGTTTGAGGGAAAAGAGAAGAAAAAAAATATGGCAAAATAGAGTTTTTGGTACAATAAAAAATTTCCTTTATTTTTCCTGTAAATTATTTTCTCTTCTGTTCCCTCTTTTTCCATAAGGTTCCAAACAAAGCAATAGGGGTTCATTGCTTTTACTCTTTCGCGCATCTTCTTGTCTGGACAGAATACATTGTTTGCAAACATATTATACCAATTTTGGGTGTTTGGTTGCATAAACTTGGATTAAACTATTTCTTAAGAAAAAGTTTTATAACGACAACAAGAATTAACTTACGGAGCGAAAGACATTATATTACGTCATTTTCTCTTATGGAAGAACTAACTTATTAATCCCTTCTTATAACCTTTGTGGACCTCTGGCCCTTGGCAACAACTTATTGTTTAGACAACAAAAATCTAGTACTTCATATTTTACACAATCTCTGTTGGAAATTTATTTTATGGTGTGCAAAGGAATAATACAAAATAAATTTCATGCAATCATTTTATAGGTATTGCTTCAAATAAAAGAAAACTTGGGCAAAAAATATCATACCTCGAGACAAATGAGTCCTTTTAGAGCAAAAGTTTTGCAATTCACATCTTCTTTTATGAGGGATGGGTTGTAGCTAAATTCGTGGTAATTATGGTGAATAAGAAGCAATTTTAAAACTAAAGGTTGAGCTGATCGAAAAGTACCTGGAAGGGTTATCAACTCCGGGCAATCGGAAATCCAAAGTCGTTGAAGGGATGTCAAGTTGTTGAATGCTACTTCTGATTCGTCAATTGGACTGAGCGTTTTTAACTTTGGGCAGCTGCGTATTGCTATCTTTTGGAGGGTTGGTTGTAGCACCCCTTCTGGCAAACACGTCAACTCACCGAAGTCGCCAATTGCAAGTTCTTGAAGGGAGTTTGAGCACTTGAACGCTGATTTTGTTTCGTCAATTGGACCCATCAGATTATAGCAATGATAATACTCACTTCAAACTTCTCAAGAAACCTTATGTTTTCTAGCTCTGGCAAATAACTTAGCCCATCTATTTCCACTATTGTCATATGTCTCTTCATTTGGAACATGGAGGATGGAGGGTTGAGATAGAAAAGTCTCTCTCGCCCCTTGTTTTTCGAGGAAAATGAGAATAAAAAATGACCAAAAAGAGGATTATGTACAATAACAATTTTCCTACTTTGTTCTTGTTAATTATTTTCTCTTTTCTTCCCTCTCTTTCCACACCAACTTAGCGTTAGGTCTTCTTTGCTTTTTATCTTTTGCAAATCTTCTATTAATGCTCCATTTCTATTGAGAAAATACATTTTTTGCGAAAATATTTTTCCAACTTTTGTTATATGGCTGTATATACTTGGAATAATTTTTTTTAAAGAGATCGGTTTATATCCACGAGAGGAATTAACTTACGGAGACAAAAACATTAAATTACGTCATTTAATCTTAAAGATGAACTGGCTTAATAATCCCATCTCGTACGTAACATTTGTTGTAACATCCAGTCTAGCTTAATCTGCTACAATAATCAATGAATTTGAAAGAAAATATAAACAAAAATACTATTTAATGGATTATTGATGGTAGTGGCGTTATAACCGAATGGGTGCCCTAGCCGTAATTATGACTTTTTGTATTGCCGTGTGGAGTTTCTAGGTGAAGGGAGAGAGTGTGACTCATCGCTTTGAGTCTTGATCTTAATTTGTCCATATATACGAAGAACATGGGATTTTCTTGAGGCCATTATATTTCAGCAGGCTATTAAGAACATGAGGAAAATCAACTGATCATGTAGCTTTTAGAAAGTGAGGTTTTCGGTTGTGGGTGCGTGACAGTGAGTTTTGTGATAAGTGCCAAAATATGTATATTTTGGCCCTCCAATCTACATTTATTAGTCCTTTATTTTTGTTAACTGATTTTTATTATGTGTTTTTTTATGTTTATAGGTTGCTCGAGTCCGTTGTCCGAGATTTTGAATAAAAAGAAGATTTTAAAGAAGTTTGGGGTTCAATGCAAAATGATCCAAAATTGAGTGATTCATATGTTATTTCATAAAGCCCAAAGGGCCTTTGTGTGATTTAATTTCTCAATCCCTATATAAATGGTTTAACCTACTGACTCCAGTAGGTTACGGGCCCTGGGAAAAAAGCAAAAAGAAGTTGCTGCTGCTGCTGCCGTGAAAAAGAAAAGAAAGAACAGGGGCTGCGATCTCAAGGTACGGCTCACGTACGAACAATGGGCTATTGTATTTTTGACAACCGAGGATCTTTACGGACGAAACAGCAAACGAAGAAGGGCTGCCAAGATCTCTTTCTGTTCGGATAGTTTTTCTTCTGACTTTTATTTTTATCAAGTTATTTGAAGCTTTATTCAATTACTCGCATTCCGGTAATTCGTTTCAACTTTTGCTCTTAATTAAAGTTGTTCATTAATTTTCAGTTAATTGCTATCTCTCATTTATTTTCTTTCATGCTTAAATTTAGGGTTTCCTTTATTTATTGCTTAATAATGAGTGAGTAGTTATTTAGGTAGGGTCGCGGGGTGATTAGCACACCGTGACCAGTCCGGATACTGCTCCTATTTTCAAACAATGTAAAAATGGTTTAAGATTGAAAAAATACTTCCCGCGGACGAACCTAGGCATTGTCGGAGCCCATGTGAACGGGGGAATGGGGGTCCAAAACCCATTCTCCGCTGCGCATGGGTAAACGGCGACCATAGAGTCTCGCATCTTGCGGGGTATCTTTTTCAATCTAAAATTGAACGTTTTAAAGAATATCGAATGGAGCAGGTTAATCCGGACTGGTTGCGAGTGCTATGAACCCTACGATTTTACCTCCTTTTAATTTTCTAGAAAAGCACATTCAATTTTCTTGTTTTAGATAATCTCTCAATCAATCGTCAAAGGGTGGCTACCTAAGAGCCCGTTAAATTAGTAACAACCCGAGTTTTTAGTCAGCACACATCACCGTCTTTGTGGATTCGACTCCGGTCTTACCGGATATTATGCTGCGTCGGTCTCTGCCCTACGCTTGGGGCAACCCATTATTTTAGGACTAGAAATCGGTCAAGCATTTTTGGCGCCGTTGCCGGGGACGGTAACGTGTGTTAAAGAATTCGGGTAGTTAATTTTATTTTTGTTTTTCTTTTTAGTTTTGTTTGAGCCATCATAGGTAGAGGTGCACAATCTTCCATCGTAGGAAAGCAATCACCTCTAAAGCCTAAGTACTACCGAGACAATACCAGACGTCTCGTAGCCATTGAGAGAGAGCCGAGAGTAATCGTGGAGGGAGAGTCTTTTAGTGGCGATTCTTTTGATATCGGTGCCCTTTTTGTTGAATTAATAATTGAGCCACCAATAGCAGAACCACCGATGTCGATGCGTGCACACATGCATCCTGAGAGGACTACTCCTCTCGGTCCAATTGTTCTACCAACTGAGACGGTGGAAGCACGTAATGCTTTCACCATTAAACCTGGTACGCATAATGCCCTTCCCCTATTTTGTGGGAAGGAGAATGAGGACCCGTATGAGCACGTCCGTCATTTTGAGGGCTTGGTGCGCACCCTGGCCACCACTACTCAATGGGAGAATGCTTGCCTTAAGCTTTTCCCAGCCTCGCTCAGGGACAATGCGGATAAGTGGCTGCGGATGCAGAAGCCACAATCTCTCACAATTTGGGCTGCTGTCCGAGATTTATTTTACAAGAAATATTTCTCGGAAAGTAAATCGAAGTACCTGACTCGCCAAGTCCAATCGTATAAACAGAAAGAGGGCGAGTCATTTTTAAGATGCTGGGAGCGGTTCAAGGACTTGCTGTTGTCCTTACCGCATCATGGTTTCGTGAAACACCAGTTGGTGTCATTTTTCTATTTGGGCTTGAATGTTGCTACGGTCCAACAAATGGAATACCTCTGTAAAGAGGAGGATTTTCTAGATAAGTCCCCGGACGATGCGTGGGACTTTCTCGAGGAGTTGGCCGAAAAACACCGAAGTTGGGAACCTTCCGACCTCGGTGATAGGGCCATGGCTGCACAGGGACCCAGTGGGTCTGGTATTTTTCCTTCTAGTGTGCGAGAGCACAATGTCCAGTCTCAGCTGGACCAGATGGCTAAACAATTAGAGGACTTGAAGCTTAAGCAAGTCCATCAGGCGAATGAGTTGAGAGTCGAAGAAGTGTGTGCGTTATGTGAGCGTCCGGGGCATCTTGTCACTGCTTGCCCCGCATTTCCCATTGTCAAAGACGCATACCATAGTAACCAAGCTGAGGTGAACGCGCTTAACCAGCGTTGGGATCCTTATTCAAATACCTACAATCCAGGGTGGGCCCAAAACCCACTTTTGAGTTGGAGGGATCAAAAAGCCCCAGTGCAACCCCAGGCACCACCTCAGCAGTCAGTCCAGCAATTTCGGCCTCCTCAAGGCCAAATGACCCAATTTCGTTACCCACCTCAGCAGCAGCAGGGGTTTGGTCCTTCATCTTTTGGACCACCCCCTGGCATAAACCATCCCCCGCGGGATAAGCAGACTGATGAGATGATGAAGGCTCTCATGCAGTCTCAGTTAAGCTTCACTGAACAAACCAAACAGGCAATTGGTGACATTAGGACCCAATTGACCCAGTTGACGGCGGCAGTTGGACAAGTCCAGCAGGAGAAGGGAAAGTTTCCTTCTCAACCTCTAGTCAATGCCGCTGGTACTCATTATGTGGGCGATTCTTCTGGCCCGAGTAATCCGAATCTCAATCTGGAAGAAGCTAAGGCGATCACTCTCAGAAGTGGGAAGGTGATTAACAAAGATTTGCCCCCAAAGCAGAAATCAGTGCCACCCCCGGTGCCAGTAATCATTCCAGACTTGGGAAGTGTTCCTGAGGTAGAGAAAGAGGTGGAGTCTCCTGAAGTGGTGGTGCCTGCAACTGCGGCCCCCACGACTCCAACGCCACCCGTTGCTCCATATCCAAATCGCTTGGTGGCGAAACCTAAGGTCAATGTGAACTTTCAAATGCTTGAATTATTCAAGAAAGTTCAGTTTCCTATCTCTTTGATGGAAGCCATTGACGCAATTCCTCAGTTTGCTAAGGTCTTGAAGGATCTGTGCACGTCAAAGCGGAGAACCAAAAGTCAGGACAAAGTGCTTCTGACGGAGCAAGTGAGCTCCATTATCCAAACTGAGATCCCCACCAAATGTAAGGACCCTGGTTGTCCCACCATCCCTATAGCGATTGTAGGCCAAAAGTTCGATAAGGCTTTACTGGATTTAGGAGCGAGTGTCAACCTGCTTCCCTATTCAGTATACTTAAAGCTTGGCTTAGGCGATTTGAAAGCCACACCGGTCACGCTGCAGTTGGCTGACCGAAGTGTGAGAATTCCAAAGGGGGTGGTGGAGGATGTTTTAATTCAAGTGGGCGAGTTTCTTTTTCCAGTTGACTTCATTGTCCTGGATACATGCCCAATACCAGAGGTCTTTGAAAAGACTCCTATCATCCTAGGCCGTCCATTTTTAGCCACCTCCAGTGCTGTCATGAATTGCAAAACTGGACAAGTCCAATTGTCGTTTGGGGACTTGAAAATGGAGGTGAATGTTTTCAATGTGAATAGCCGAGTTGAGGATGATGAGGAGATATATGAGGTGAGTTTGATCGACACGCTAGTACAAGAGCATGTCGATAATGTGTTATACAGGGATCCTCTGGAGATAGCCTTAACCGCCGAAGAGGCGTCATTTTTAGATTCTCCAGAGGTAGGAAGTTTGATGGAGATGCTTGCAGTGGAGGATGTGTGTGGCGTAGCTTGGAACCCAGTTCCTGAGCCGCTGGGCGCCCCACTTCCTAAAGCTCTCCCATCGTCTGTCCAGCCGCCTAAACCAGAGTTAAAGCCTCTGCCGAACACGCTTAAGTATGCCTTCCTTAAAGGCGATGATACTTTTCCGGTAGTGATTTCCTCATCCCTCGAGGAGGATCAAGAGGTTAAGTTGCTTGTCTTGTTGAGAAAGCACGTGGGCGCAATAGGCTGGACAATAGCGGATTTACAGGGAATTAGTCCAACGGTGTGTACACACCGCATTTTTCTAGATGAGGATGTGAAGCCTTCTAGGCAACCTCAGCGTCGTCTGAACCCCATTATGAAGGAGGTGGTTCGGGCTGAGGTGTTGAAGCTTTTAGATGCGGGTATTATTTACCCGATAGCCCATAGTGAGTGGGTAAGCCCAGTGCAGGTGGTGCCTAAGAAGGCAGGAGTGACCGTCGTGAGAAACGGCGAGGGCGAGCTAGTGCCGACCCGTGTTCAAACCGGGTGGCGAGTTTGCATCGATTACCGGAAGCTCAATGCGAGCACCCGAAAAGACCATTTTCCTCTCCCATTCATTGATCAAATTCTGGAGAGAGTGGCCGGCCGGGCGTTCTATTGCTTCCTGGATGGGTACTCTGGCTACAATCAGATTGAGGTAGCCATGGAGGATCAGGAGAAGACCACCTTCACGTGCCCTTACGGCACGTTTGCCTACCGTCGCATGCCCTTTGGCTTGTGCAATGCTCCCGGAACCTTTTCAAGGTGCATGATGGGAATTTTTAGCGACATGGTAGAGAAGATCGTGGAGGTGTTTATGGATGACTTTTCAGTTTTTGGGGATTCGTTTGACGAATGCCTCGAGAATTTAGGAAAGGTCTTGCAACGGTGCGAGGAGAAGCAACTTGTGCTTAATTGGGAGAAGTGCCACTTCATGGTGACCCAAGGGATTGTGTTGGGACACATCGTCTCATCCAAGGGTATTGAGGTGGATAAGGCGAAGATTGATTTGATCGCAAATCTTCCCACTCCAAAGTCTGTAAAAGACATTCGGTCTTTCCTCGGTCACGCCGGTTTCTATCGGCGTTTCATTAAGGGATTTAGTGCTATCTCCAGGCCGTTGTGCCATTTACTGTCAAAAGACACGGCCTTTGTATGGTCCAAGGCGTGTGAGGAGGCTTTTCAGACGTTGAAGCGGAGTCTCACTACTCCGCCGATTGTGCAGCCTCCGGATTGGAGTTTGCCCTTCGAGTTGATGTGCGATGCCTCTGACTATGCTGTCGGGGCAGTTTTAGGGCAACGGCGAGGGAAGGATCCCTGCGTCGTGTACTATGCGAGCAAGACATTGAACGAGGCACAGATGAACTACACCACTACCGAGAAGGAATTGCTCGCGGTGGTGTTTGCCTTAGACAAGTTTCGGTCCTACTTGGTGGGTTCGCAGATTGTGGTGTATACCGATCATGCGGCCTTGAAGTATCTGATGACCAAGCAAGATGCGAAGGCTCGCCTTATCCGATGGATTCTTTTGCTGCAAGAGTTCCACCTCGTGATTAAGGATAAGAAAGGGGTTGAGAATGTAGTGGCCGACCACCTGTCTCGTCTGGAGTTTGAGGACCCCACCTCTCATCTCCCCATTGTGGATTCTTTCCCTGACGAGCAGTTGTTCGCTGCTAATACGTGCCCATGGTTTGCAGATATCGCCAATTATTTGGTGACTGGGCAAATTCCACCCCATTGGTCCACAGCTGAGAAGCAGCGATTTTTGAGAGAGGTCCGGCAATATATTTATGATGATCCATATGTGTTTAAGTATTGCGCGGACCAGATAGTGCGCCGGTGTGTCCCCGAAACTGATCAAAGGGGAATTTTAGAATTTTGTCACACCGAGGCGTGCGGGGGTCATTTCTCCGCAAAGAAAACCGCCGCCAAGGTCAGTGAGTGTGGTTTCTTTTGGCCGAGTCTTTTTAAGGATGCATACGTCTTTTGTAAGTCGTGTGACCGGTGTCAGAAATTAGGTAAAATTGGCTCGCGGAATATGATGCCCCTCCAGAATATTTTTGTGATAGAGGTTTTCGATTGTTGGGGCATTGATTTCATGGGCCCGTTTCCGGGGTCATACGGTTATGAGTACATCCTCCTAGCGGTGGATTACGTTTCCAAGTGGGTTGAGGCAATTCCCACTAAGACCAGCGATTCTAAGGTCGTGCTAGAGTTCTTGCGAACTAATATTTTGTCAAGGTTTGGCATGCCACGTGCCATTATCTCTGATCAGGGCACACATTTTTGCAATAGGTCTTTTGGGGCATTAATGAGTAAGTATGGCATCTCTCACAAGGTGTCAACTGCTTATCATCCTCAAACCAACGGTCAGGCTGAGCTAGCAAATCGTGAGATTAAAGGGATTCTAGAGAAGACCGTGAACCCCAATAGAAAGGATTGGTCACTTCGGTTGACCGATGCCTTGTGGGCCTACCGCACTGCTTACAAGACCGTGTTGGGTGCTTCACCCTATCGGCTCGTTTATGGTAAGGCATGCCACTTGCCCGTTGAGATGGAGCATAAGGCCTATTGGGCCATCAAGACGTTAAATGCGCGTTTACCTGAGGCGGGTGCCCATAGGAAGCTCCAGTTGTGTGAGCTCGAGGAAATTAGGAATGACGCGTATGAGAGCGCGAGTATCTATAAGGCTAAGGTTAAGGCGTATCATGATAGGAATATTCAGCGCAAAACCTTTAGTGTTGGTCAGAAAGTTTTACTATATAACTCGCGCCTTCATTTATTTCCCGGTAAGTTGAGGTCCCGATGGGACGGTCCTTACGTTGTGCATAAGGTGTATCCGAATGGTTCGGTAGATGTTTGTGACCCCAAGAATAACAATGTTTCCAAGGTTAATGGGCAGCGTCTAAAGCCATTTTTGGAATATGTGGAAGTAGGTGAACCTGATGAGATTTTGGTCGATCCTGTTTATTCGGACGACCCTGTTGTGTAGCCATTGGGCTACGTTCCGACGGGTAGCTTTCGCGTACCACTGTCTTCACTAAGAAGTGGACCCGGCCCCTAGCAATAGGGGTACCCATCATTGACTTGGGTTTTGGGCACAATATTTGTATACTTGTTCTTTTATTTCTTGTTAATCTTTAAAATCAAAAAAAAAATTGGAAAAGAAAAAAAAAATTAGCATAATGGTCTGGTATAGCCACCTGGTCGAAGCTATGTATGTAGTACTTAGGAGGTTGGGTCTGACGGCAGGCGCGTAGTTAGCAGCGAGAATTCTGTCTGAACCATCTGACTTCAATGTCCAAACTCTGTGGAGATTGCTTCACAAACGGAGTGGTGGGTAAGGAATCTGGTAGCCCCAGAGGGAGTGTCAGCCTATTAGATGATGGTACCACTTCTCAAGATATCGTTGAATCCTATGCATATTGTCCTTCCAACAAATAGGGAAACACAGTCTTTGGCCAGGGAGAAAAGTAGTACTCGTGTCTTTCGCGTGAAGAAAGTGGATGATTTTTTGTCTTTTATTTTATTTCTTATCTTGTTTATTTCTTTCAGTTATTTTTCTTATTATTTTGGAGACTAACATTTTGCAGATTGTTCAATCCAAGTTGGGGGTCTCCCCCTAAACGTCATTTACTCTGCTTAGCCCCTCCTTTTCGAGGTGATATCTCTCCTCTCTTATAGGTTTATGTCCTGTCGTTATTTTTCATGCTTTCAATGCGGACATTGAATAGTTCAAGTTGGGGGGAGGAATCACTTTGTTTTTTTTATTTTGTTAAAAAAAAATTTGAAAATTTAAAAATAATTGTTGGATCATTTCTACTTGGAACTTGAAAATTGCAAACTTTACTTGTTGGTTGGTTGTGCTGAGAATTTGTGGGCATTCATTGACTATTTATATTGCATGGTAGTTCTTTTTGCTAATTTAGCGATAGGAATTTATCATGGCATACACTCTTAGCATTTTTGCACTGCACGTTTCTTGGACCTTGACTGCTTGTGAGTTGTGACTTGAGTGCTTTCAATGGCTAGATTAGTGGAGACTGTTGCCCATGTGAGTTTTAGTGCCTTACCTTTCTTTGGAGTGGTGTCACATAAATTCTTCGTTTGTCGTAAAAAAAAGAAGGCTTAATCGTTGTTGATCTCATTATCTTTTGTCGTCAAGTGTTGAGACTTAATATATGCCTGTTATTATATTCTTTGGGATTGGACTGTTACTTGGTTGTATTGCCCCTATGAGAGGATAATAGGCCATCTTTGCTAATTGAGCCAGTTCGTTCCTTTTTTCTCAAATACCTATCCTTGCGAGCCACATTGAGCCTCTTGCATGAGCCTTTTTCTTGTTAAGCTTCACCAACTATATTGTGTCTTGAGAATGGCAAGCTAATCATGTGAAGGTTAATTTTTGAAGAAAATAGGATAAGTGTATTCGAGAATGTTGTACTCGCGTTGCGGTGTTCTTCCCCATGCGAGAAAAAAAAGAGAGGTTGAAACTTGAATAAAAAAAAAAAAGATAAAGAAAAGGGAAGACACCAATATACTTGTTGCAAGAAAGAAACAAGTTGTTTCATCGTGAAATTGTGTGAAGGGTGAAGAATATGAGGGATATGACGGAGTTGAAAAGAGTTGAAAGAGGGCGTACATTATTATTTGTCTTTTGTGTTTTGGCCTATTCTCGAATACTTGATTATGTCTTACCCTAACCTTGAAACACTTTTCCTTACCTAACGATGTAACCGAATAAAAGTCCTATTTGATCTTAGGGGCAATGGATTTGGATTAATGGATAGATATAGTCTACAATGCTTGACAATCTTTTCATGAGATCGTGTGTCTACTTTAAAAAGCTTTCTTTTCGTGTCTAAGTGTACGGGGTATTGTGGTTTCATATTGCATAACTTCTGCCCGTACACATTGAGAGTTTCATTAAATGCACCATGTTTCGAGCGTTTTCTTTTGTTGAGTGCATGACACGGTGAGAATTGAAGTCGAGACTCGGTCCGGAGAGAGTACTTGGTTGTGGTTTACTTGTGGTCAAGGTCTTTACTCACACACGCTAAGTTTGGGTGCCATGATTTATTTCTATGTTTTGATAGCCTCTAGAACTATTTTCGCATATGTTATATTCTCGGCATTGGCGTATCACTGAGTCGGATTGCAGGTTTTTGGGTTCTAAGTAAAGGGATCCGTGGTGTTTTGTGGATGATCACTGCTGAAAATCCTCACGAGACTTCACTCGTCCTACCGGGGCCGCCTGGGGGTTTAAAAGAACTATCGGTTTTATTTTATTTTTTTTAGTTGCTTTTGTTTTCTTTGCTCGGGACTAGCAAAGTGTAAGTTGGGGGGCGTGATAAGTGCCAAAATATGTATATTTTGGCCCTCCAATCTACATTTATTAGTCCTTTATTTTTGTTAACTGATTTTTATTATGTGTTTTTTTATGTTTATAGGTTGCTCGAGTCCGTTGTCCGAGATTTTGAATAAAAAGAAGATTTTAAAGAAGTTTGGGGTTCAATGCAAAATGATCCAAAATTGAGTGATTCATATGTTATTTCATAAAGCCCAAAGGGCCTTTGTGTGATTTAATTTCTCAATCCCTATATAAATGGTTTAACCTACTGACTCCAGTAGGTTACGGGCCCTGGGAAAAAAGCAAAAAGAAGTTGCTGCTGCTGCTGCCGTGAAAAAGAAAAGAAAGAACAGGGGCTGCGATCTCAAGGTACGGCTCACGTACGAACAATGGGCTATTGTATTTTTGACAACCGAGGATCTTTACGGACGAAACAGCAAACGAAGAAGGGCTGCCAAGATCTCTTTCTGTTCGGATAGTTTTTCTTCTGACTTTTATTTTTATCAAGTTATTTGAAGCTTTATTCAATTACTCGCATTCCGGTAATTCGTTTCAACTTTTGCTCTTAATTAAAGTTGTTCATTAATTTTCAGTTAATTGCTATCTCTCATTTATTTTCTTTCATGCTTAAATTTAGGGTTTCCTTTATTTATTGCTTAATAATGAGTGAGTAGTTATTTAGGTAGGGTCGCGGGGTGATTAGCACACCGTGACCAGTCCGGATACTGCTCCTATTTTCAAACAATGTAAAAATGGTTTAAGATTGAAAAAATACTTCCCGCGGACGAACCTAGGCATTGTCGGAGCCCATGTGAACGGGGGAATGGGGGTCCAAAACCCATTCTCCGCTGCGCATGGGTAAACGGCGACCATAGAGTCTCGCATCTTGCGGGGTATCTTTTTCAATCTAAAATTGAACGTTTTAAAGAATATCGAATGGAGCAGGTTAATCCGGACTGGTTGCGAGTGCTATGAACCCTACGATTTTACCTCCTTTTAATTTTCTAGAAAAGCACATTCAATTTTCTTGTTTTAGATAATCTCTCAATCAATCGTCAAAGGGTGGCTACCTAAGAGCCCGTTAAATTAGTAACAACCCGAGTTTTTAGTCAGCACACATCACCGTCTTTGTGGATTCGACTCCGGTCTTACCGGATATTATGCTGCGTCGGTCTCTGCCCTACGCTTGGGGCAACCCATTATTTTAGGACTAGAAATCGGTCAAGCATTTTGGCTGAGATCTTTGTGTCACTCGTTCATCGAACGATCATAATTTAACGTATCGGATAGTGTGTCATACATTCCTAGCTTAATTTCTCTGCAAAGAGTGTTTTTGATTCTTTCATATTTGTACTCATTTGATGTCTAAGTTTCTTGATTCAGTTGTTGTCACTTCTTATATTGTGATACGAAAAGTATTTGGCTGAAAGTCATAAAACAGATTGGTATATGTACAAATCCACAAGGTCACATAGTTATGAAAGATGTACGATTGACTATCCTACGGGGAGCCCAGAATTTTTATGGGGCTCAAGGGCCAATACAGATGTTGATCACCTGAGTGGTGCTTCGCAAGTGTTGCCGAAATGAGCTGGGTATCTGGATACAAAGGAAAAATGTTCGGAATGATCCTACTTGATTTGTTATCCGCTTTGTAGATATTGGAAATGTATTTGTTTTGAGGAATGTAAAAATCCGGGTCGTCGCATTTGTGGACAACAAACCCTTTGCAACAACTTAATCTTTAGACAACACAAAACTGGAGATGTATTTGTTTTGAGGAATGTAAAAATTTGGGTCGTCACATTTGTGGATCTCAAACCTGGACAACAACTTAATCTTTAGACAACACAAATCTCATGAAATATATGAAAAAAAATCTCCGTTGAAACTCAATTTTATTGTGTGCAACCAAATAATGCAAAATAAATTCCATGCAATCATTTTACATGTAAAATATTTTGAATAAAACCAATTTTGTGTGAAAATATTTTACCTCAAGACAAACAGAGCTTTAAGAGCAAAGTTTTTGCAATCCACATCTTTTTGTATAAGGAGGTTTGGGTTGTACCTTGTTTCGTGGTAATTATTGTGAAATAGAAGCAATTTAAAAATAAATAGATTAGTGAATAAAAAAGAACCTGGAAGGGTCAACTCCGGGCAATCATCAATCGAAAGTCGTCGAAGGGACGTCAAGCTGTTGAATGCTGCTGCTATTTTGTCAATTGGACTTTGCATTTTTAACTTTGGGCACTGCCATATATCTATACCTGTGAGGGTTGGTTGTAGCATCCATGCTGGCAAAAACGTCAACTCAATTTAGCTATTGCAAATAAGTCATCCCATTTATTTTCAGTACTATTGCCATATCTCTCTTCGTTTGGAACGTGGAAGATGGAGGGGGGAGTTCAAAAATTGTCTCATGCCCCTTGATGGTTTGAGGGAAAAGAGAAGAAAAAAAATATGGCAAAATAGAGTTTTTGGTACAATAAAAAATTTCCTTTATTTTTCCTGTAAATTATTTTCTCTTCTGTTCCCTCTTTTTCCATTAGGTTCCAAACAAAGCAATAGGGGTTCATTGCTTTTACTCTTTCGCGCATCTTCTTGTCTAGACAGAATACATTGTTTGCAAACATATTATACCAATTTTGGGTGTTTGGTTGCATAAACTTGGATTAAACTATTTCTTAAGAAAAAGTTTTATAACGACAACAAGAATTAACTTACGGAGCGAAAGACATTATATTACGTCATTTTCTCTTATGGAAGAACTAACTTATTAATCCCTTCTTATAACCTTTGTGGACGTCTGGCCCTTGGCAACAACTTATTGTTTAGACAACAAAAATCTAGTACTTCATATTTTACACAATCTCTGTTGGAAATTTATTTTATGGTGTGCAAAGGAATAATACAAAATAAATTTCATGTAATCATTTTATAGGTATTGTTTCGAATAAAAGAAAACTTGGGCAAAAAATATCATACCTCGAGACAAATGAGTCCTTTTAGAGCAAAAGTTTTGCAATTCACATCTTCTTTTATGAGGGATGGGTTGTAGCTAAATTCGTGGTAATTATGGTGAATAAGAAGCAATTTTAAAACTAAAGGTTGAGCTGATAGAAAAGTACCTGGAAGGGTTATCAACTCCGGGCAATCGGAAATCCAAAGTCGTTGAAGGGATGTCAAGTTGTTGAATGCTACTTCTGATTCGTCAATTGGACTGAGCGTTTTTAACTTTGGGCAGCTGCGTATTGCTATCTTTTGGAGGGTTGGTTGTAGCACCCCTTCTGGCAAACACGTCAACTCACCGAAGTCGCCAATTGCAAGTTCTTGAAGGGAGTTTGAGCACTTGAACGCTGATTTTGTTTCGTCAATTGGACCCATCAGATTATAGCAATGATAATACTCACTTCAAACTTCTCAAGAAACCTTATGTTTTCTAGCTCTGGCAAATAACTTAGCCCATCTATTTCCACTATTGTCATATGTCTCTTCATTTGGAACATGGAGGATGGAGGGTTGAGATAGAAAAGTCTCTCTCGCCCCTTGTTTTTCGAGGAAAATGAGAATAAAAAATGACCAAAAAGAGGATTATGTACAATAACAATTTTCCTACTTTGTTCTTGTTAATTATTTTCTCTTTTCTTCCCTCTCTTTCCACACCAACTTAGCGTTAGGTCTTCTTTGCTTTTTATCTTTTGCAAATCTTCTATTAATGCTCCATTTCTATTGAGAAAATACATTTTTTGCGAAAATATTTTTCCAACTTTTGTTATATGGCTGTATATACTTGGAATAATTTTTTTTAAAGAGATCGGTTTATATCCACGAGAGGAATTAACTTACGGAGACAAAAACATTAAATTACGTCATTTAATCTTAAAGATGAACTGGCTTAATAATCCCATCTCGTACGTAACATTTGTTGTAACATCCAGTCTAGCTTAATCTGCTACAATAATCAATGAATTTGAAAGAAAATATAAACAAAAATACTATTTAATGGATTATTGATGGTAGTGGCGTTATAACCGAATGGGTGCCCTAGCCGTAATTATGACTTTTTGTATTGCCGTGTGGAGTTTCTAGGTGAAGGGAGAGAGTGTGACTCATCGCTTTGAGTCTTGATCTTAATTTGTCCATATATACGAAGAACATGGGATTTTCTTGAGGCCATTATATTTCAGCAGGCTATTAAGAACATGAGGAAAATCAACTGATCATGTAGCTTTTAGAAAGTGAGGTTTTCGGTTGTGGGTGCGTGACAGTGAGTTTTGGCTGAGATCTTTGTGTCACTCGTTTATCGAACGATCATAATTTAACGTATCGGATAGTGTGTCATACATTCCTAGCTTAATTTCTCTGCAAAGAGTGTTTTTGATTCTTTCATATTTGTACTCATTTGATGTCTAAGTTTCTTGATTCAGTTGTTGTCACTTATTATATCGTGATACGAAAAGTATTTGGCTGAAAGTCATAAAACAGATTGGTATATGTACAAATCCACCAGGTCACATAGTTATGAAAGATGTACGATTGACTATCCTACGGGGAGCCAAAAATTTTTATGGGGCTCAAGGGCCAATACAGATGTTGATCACCTGAGTGGTGCTTCGCAAGTGCTGCCGAAATGAGCTGGGTATCAGGATACAAAGGAAAAACGTTCGGAATGATCCTACTTGATTTGTTATCCGCTTTGTAGATATTGGAAATGTATTTGTTTTGAGGATTGTAAAAATCCGGGTCGTCGCATTTGTGGACAACAAACCCTTTGCAACAACTTAATCTTTAGACAACACAAAACTGGAGATGTTTTTGTTTTGAGGAATGTAAAAATTTGGGTCGTCACATTTGTGGATCTCAAACCTGGACAACAACTTAATCTATAGACAACACAAATCTCATGAAATATATGAAAAAAAATCTTCGTTGAAACTCAATTTTATTGTGTGCAACCAAATAATGCAAAATAAATTCCATGCAATCATTTTACGGGTAAAATATGTTGAATAAAGCCAATTTTGTGTGAAAATATTTTACCTCAAGACAAACAGAGCTTTAAGAGCAAAATTTTTGCAATCCACATCTTTTTGTATAAGGAGGTTTGGGTTGTACCCTGTTTCGTGGTAATTATTGTGAATAAGAAGCAATTTAAAAATAAATAGATTAGTGAATAAAAAAGAACCTGGAAGGGTCAACTCCGGGCAATAATCAATCGAAAGTCGTCGAAGGGACGTCAAGCTGTTGAATGCTGCTGCTATTTTGTCAATTGGACTTCGCATTTTTAACTTTGGGCAGTGCCATATATCTATATCTGTGAGGGTTGGTTGTAGCATCCATGCTGGTAAAAACGTCAACTCAATTTAGCTATTGCAAATAAGTCATCCCATTTATTTCCAGTACTATTGCCATAACTCTCTTCGTTTGGAACGTGGAAGGTGGAGGGGGGAGTTCAAAAATTGTCTCGTGCCCCTTGATGGTTTGAGGGAAAAGAGAAGAAAAAAAATATGGCAAAATAGAGTTTTTGGTACAATAAAAAATTTCCTTTATTTTTCCTGTAAATTATTTTCTCTTCTGTTCCCTCTTTTTCCATTAGGTTCCAAACAAAGCAATAGGGGTTCATTGCTTTTACTCTTTCGCGCATCTTCTTGTCTGGACAGAATACATTGTTTGCAAACATATTATACCAATTTTGGGTGTTTGGTTGCATAAACTTGGATTAAACTATTTCTTAAGAAAAAGTTTTATAACGAAAACAAGAATTAACTTACGGAGCGAAAGACATTATATTACGTCATTTTCTCTTATGG
This sequence comes from Rhododendron ovatum, assembly GCA_019656835.1. Classification (NCBI taxonomy): domain Eukaryota; kingdom Viridiplantae; phylum Streptophyta; class Magnoliopsida; order Ericales; family Ericaceae; genus Rhododendron; species Rhododendron ovatum. The sequence continues at coordinate 37,062,284 of CM033799.1, forward strand.
AAGAACTAACTTATTAATCCCTTCTTATAACCTTTGTGGACCTCTGGCCCTTGGCAACAACTTATTGTTTAGACAACAAAAATCTAGTACTTCATATTTTACACAATCTCTGTTGGAAATTTATTTTATGGTGTGCAAAGGAATAATACAAAATAAATTTCATGCAATCATTTTATAGGTATTGCTTCGAATAAAAGAAAACTTGGGCAAAAAATATCATACCTCGAGACAAATGAGTCCTTTTAGAGCAAAAGTTTTGCAATTCACATCTTCTTTTATGAGGGATGGGTTGTAGCTAAATTCGTGGTAATTATGGTGAATAAGAAGCAATTTTAAAACTAAAGGTTGAGCTGATAGAAAAGTACCTGGAAGGGTTATCAACTCCGGGCAATCGGAAATCAAAAGTTGTTGAAGGGATGTCAAGTTGTTGAATGCTACTTCTGATTCGTCAATTGGACTGAGCGTTTTTAACTTTGGGCATCTGCGTACTCTTATCACTTGGAGGGTTGGTTGTAGCACCCCTTCTGGCAAACACGTCAACTCACCGAAGTTGCTAATTGCAAGTTCTTGAAGGGAGTTTGAGCGCTTGAACGCTGCTTTTGTTTCGTCAATTGGACCCATCAGATTATAGCAATGATAATACTCACTTCAAACTTCTCAAGAAAACTTATGTTTTCTAGCTCTGGCAAATAACTTAGCCCATCTATTTCCACTATTGTCATATGTCTCGTCATTTGGAACATGGAGGATGGAGGGTTAGAGATAGAAAAGTCTCTCTCACCCCTTGTTTTTCGAGGAAAATGAGAATAAAAAATGACCAAAAAGAGGATTATGTACAATAACAATTTTCCTACTTTGTTCTTGTTAATTATTTTCTCTTTTCATCCCTCTCTTTCCACACCAACTTAGCGTTAGGTCTTCTTTGCTTTTTATCTTTTGCAAATCTTCTATTAATGCTCCATTTCTATTGAGAAAATACATTTTTTGCAAAAATATTTTACCAACTTTTGTTATATGGCTGTATATACTTGGAATAATTTTTTTTAAAGAGATCGGTTTATATCCACGAGAGGAATTAACTTACGGAGACAAAAACATTAAATTACGTCATTTAATCTTAAGGATGAACTGGCTTAATAATCCCATCTCGTACGTAACATTTGTTGTAACATCCAGTCTAGCTTAATCTGCTACAATAATCAATGAATTTGAAAGAAAATATAAACAAAAATACTATTTAATGGATTATTGATGGTAGTGGCGTTATAACCGAATGGGTGCCCTAGCCGTAATTATGACTTTTTGTATTGCCGTGTGGAGTTTCTAGGTGAAGGGAGAGAGTGTGACTCATCGCTTTGAGTCTTGATCTTAATTTGTCCATATATACGAAGAACATGGGATTTTCTTGAGGCCATTATATTTCAGCAGGCTATTAAGAACATGAGGAAAATCAACTGATCATGTAGCTTTTAGAAAGTGAGGTTTTCGGTTGTGGGTGCGTGACAGTGAGTTTTGGCTGAGATCTTTGTGTCACTCGTTCATCGAACGATAATAATTTAACGTATCGGATAGTGTGTCATACATTCCTAGCTTAATTTCTCTGCAAAGAGTGTTTTTGATTCTTTCATATTTGTACTCATTTGATGTCTAAGTTTCTTGATTCAGTTGTTGTCACTTATTATATCGTGATACGAAATGTATTTGGCTGAAAGTCATAAAACAGATTGGTATATGTACAAATCCACTAGGTCACATAGTTATGAAAGATGTACGATTGACTATCCTACGGGGAGCCCAGAATTTTTGTGGGGCTCAAGGGGCAATGCAGATGTTGATCACCTGAGTGGTGCTTCGCAAGTGCTGCCGAAATGAGCTGGGTATCAGGATACAAAGGAAAAACGTTCAGAATGATCCTACTTGATTTGTTATCCGCTTTGTAGATATTGGAAATGTATTTGTTTTAAGGATTGTAAAAATCCGGGTCGTCACATTTGTGGACAACAAACACTTTGCAACAACTTAATCTTTAGACAACACAAAACTGGAGATGTATTTGTTTTGAGGAATGTAAAAATTTGGGTCGTCACATTTGTGGATCTTAAACCTGGACAACAACTTAATCTTTAGACAACACAAATCTCATGAAATATATGAAAAAAAATCTCCGTTGAAACTCAATTTTATTGTGTGCAACCAAATAATGCAAAATAAATTCCATGCAATCATTTTACGTGTAAAATATTTTGAATAAAACCAATTTTGTGTGAAAATATTTTACCTCAAGACAAACAGAGCTTTAAGAGCAAAATTTTTGCAATCCACATCTTTTTGTATAAGGAGGTTTGGGTTGTACCTTGTTTCGTGGTAATTATTGTGAATAAGAAGCAATTTAAAAATAAATAGATTAGTGAATAAAAAAGAACCTGGAAGGGTCAACTCCGGGCAATCATGAATCGAAAGTCGTCGAAGGGACATCAAGCTGTTGAATGCTGCTGCTATTTTGTCAATTGGACTTCGCATTTTTAACTTTGGGCACTGCCATATTTCTATATCTGTGAGGGTTGGTTGTAGCATCCATGCTGGCAAAAACGTCAACTCAATTTAGCTATTGCAAATAAGTCATCCCATTTATTTTCAGTACTATTGCCATATCTCTCTTCGTTTGGAACGTGGAAGATGGAGGGGGGAGTTCAAAAATTGTCTCGTGCCCCTTGATGGTTTGAGGGAAAAGAGAAGAAAAAAAATATGGCAAAATAGAGTTTTTGGTACAATAAAAAATTTCCTTTATTTTTCCTGTAAATTATTTTCTCTTCTGTTCCCTCTTTTTCCATAAGGTTCCAAACAAAGCAATAGGGGTTCATTGCTTTTACTCTTTCGCGCATCTTCTTGTCTGGACAGAATACATTGTTTGCAAACATATTATACCAATTTTGGGTGTTTGGTTGCATAAACTTGGATTAAACTATTTCTTAAGAAAAAGTTTTATAACGACAACAAGAATTAACTTACGGAGCGAAAGACATTATATTACGTCATTTTCTCTTATGGAAGAACTAACTTATTAATCCCTTCTTATAACCTTTGTTGACCTCTGGCCCTTGGCAACAACTTATTGTTTAGACAACAAAAATCTAGTACTTCATATTTTACACAATCTCTGTTGGAAATTTATTTTATGGTGTGCAAAGGAATAATACAAAATAAATTTCATGTAATCATTTTATAGGTATTGTTTCGAATAAAAGAAAACTTGGGCAAAAAATATCATACCTCGAGACAAATGAGTCCTTTTAGAGCAAAAGTTTTGCAATTCACATCTTCTTTTATGAGGGATGGGTTGTAGCTTAATTCGTGGTAATTATGGTGAATAAGAAGCAATTTTAAAACTAAAGGTTGAGCTGATAGAAAAGTACCTGGAAGGGTTATCAACTCCGGGCAATCGGAAATCCGAAGTTGTTGAAGGGATGTCAAGTTGTTGAATGCTACTTCTGATTCGTCAATTGGACTGAGCGTTTTTAACTTTGGGCATCTGTGTATGTCTAACTTTTGGAGGGCTGGTTGTAGCACCCCTTCTGGCAAACACGTCAACTCACCGAAGTCCCTAATTGCAAGTTGTTGAAGGGAGTTTGAGCCCTTCAACGCTGCTTTTGTTTCGTCAATTGGACCCATCAGATTATAGCAATGATAATACTCACTTCAAACTTCTCAAGAAACCTTATGTTTTCTAGCTCTGGCAAATAACTTAGCCCATCTATTTCCACTATTGTCATATGTCTCTTCATTTGGAACATGGAGGATGGAGGGTTGAGATAGAAAAGTCTCTCCCGCCCCTTGTTTAGTTCGAGGAAAATGAGAATAAAAAATGGCACTGCCGTATGTCTATCAATTGGACTGAGCGTTTTTAACTTTGGGCACTGCCGTATGTCTATCACTTGGGGGGTTGGTTGTAGCACCTCTTCTAACAAACACGTCAACACCTTATTTAGCTTTGGCAAATAACTTAGCCCATCTACTTCCACTATTGTCATATCTCTCTTAGTTTGGAACATGGATTATAGTGGGGGGAGTTCAAAAAAATTCTCTCTGGCCCCTTGTTTGGTTTGACGAAAAACGGTAAAATAAAGTATTAAGTAAAATGAAATTTTTGCTTCATTTTTCTTTTTAATTATATTCTCTTCTCATTCCTCTTTTTCCACAAGGTACTGAACAAGCATTTGGGGTTCATTCCTTTTTCTCTTTTGGGAATCTTATATTAAGGCTCTGTTTCTTTTAGCAGAATACATTTTTCACAAAAATATTTTACCAATTTTTGGTGTTCAGTTGCATAAATTTCTTCTTAAGAATATATATTATATCCACAATAGAAATTAACTTACAGAGCGAAAAACATTAAATTATGCCATTTCATCTTAAGGACAAACTAGCTTAGTGATCCCATCACATAACGTTTGTGGACCTCAAGCCCTTGGCAACAACGTATTCTTTAGACCACACTAATCTTGTGCTTTATATTTTATAAAATCTTTGTTGGAACTTAATTTTATGGTGTGCAAAAAAATAAAACAAAATAAATATCATGGAATCATTTTACAAGTAAATATTTTGAATAAAAGAAAATTTGGGCAAAAAATATTATACCTCATGACAAACGAATCCTTTAGAGCAAAAGTTTTTCAATTTACATCTTGTTATATGTGGAGGGATGGGCTGTACCGCATTTCGTGGTAATTATGGTGAGTAAGATGCATTTTAAAAATTAAAAGTTGAGTTGATAGAAAAGGACCTGGAAGGGTTATCAACTTTGGGCAATCCCAAATCACAAGTTGTCGAAGGCACATCGAGCCGTTGAATGCTGCTTCTGATTCGTCAATTGGATTGAGCGTTTTTAACTTTGGGCACCGCCATATGTCTATCTCTATGAGGGTTGGTTGTAGCACCCCTTCTGGCAAACACGTCAACTCACCGCAGTCGCGAATTGCAAGTTCTTGAAGGGAGTTTGAGCCCTTGAACGCTGCTTTGGTTTTGTCAATTGAACTCATCAGGTCATAACAATGATATATTCTAACTTCTCAAGAAACCCTAGGTTTTCTAGCTGGTATATATTGCAAATAACTCAGCCCATCCATTTCAACTATTGACATATCTCTCTTTGTTTGGAACATGTAGGATGGAGGGGGGAGCTTGAAAATTCTCTCTCGCTCCTTGTTTGGTTTGAGGGAAAAGAGAACACAAAATGGCTACACAGAGAATTAACTACAATGAAATTTAACCTTATTTTTCTTGTTAATTATTTTCTCTTTTGTTCCCTGTTTTTTCACAAGTTCCAAACATTAACGTATTAGGAATTCATTTCTTCTTCGTTTTTGCGAAACTTCTGTCAAGGCTTCATTTGTTTGGATAGAATACATTTTTCGCAAACATATGTTACTACTTTTGGATGTTTGGATGGATAAAACTTGGAGTAAAATATTTTTTAGGTAAGATGTTTTATGATCTCCACATGTGGAAAATAAGTTACGAAGCAAAAATCAGTAAATTAAATTACTTCCTTCCATCTTAACAACGAACTAGCTTGCTAATTCACACAATTATTCTACAAGTAAATATTTTTCTTAAAAATAATTACTTTTTTTGAAAAATCTTTTATGCCGACACAACGGAGGTAGAGAAGAGCTATACCTCATTTCTTGGTAATTATGGGGAATACAACACAACACAATGGAATGAGTAATTGCTGAATGGATAAGAAAATTACCAGGAATGGATATCAACTCGGGGCACGCCTGGATGTATAGCTTCTGGAGACGAGGGAATAACTTCATCTTAGGCAATGATGATTCGTTTGACCATTCTCTTAGCTGGGGCATTTCATAAAGTCGGAGTTCCCTCAATGCTGGAAATACTTCTCTTGCTGCTGCTCCTTCACTACTACAACAATTACCATTAATCTCTTCATATTGTCCATAAAATTCGGGGCCAATACACTTCAAGTTCTGCAAACCATCGATTGTGATTTTCACAAGATGCGAAAGGTGTCCGAGTGCAGGAACTTGCTCACATAATCTACAATCTTTTAATTTGATCTTCACCAAATTTTGAAGTAAGCATGCATCCTTACTCATCCATGACGCCAAACCTCTTCCTCCAAAATTTTGAATATTTAATCCCTTAACATTTTGGTGAGGTTTGAGTCCTTCCAACACATCCTCATGGTTATTTTCAGACTCTCCAAAGTCATTATCCCACTGATATTTTAACTCTTGAATGTTTGCTTTTTCAAACATTTTAGCCTTTGTTGCTTCTTCATTGTCTTTCACGTGTTGTAGATCGTAAACACGTAACCCACCTCTTAGGTTGCTTAAGCTACCCAACTCTTCAATTCTTTGGCCACTCTTATTGCCCACAACAAAGAAGGGTAACGTCCGCAAAGATGTCAACTGCCCTATATTCTTTGGTATCAATTCCCTATTTTCATTTGAATCCTCAATATAAAAATGTCTCAAGCTAACCAAGTTAAGGAAATCTTTCGGAAGTTCTTTTAGAGAATTTGGTAGTTTCAATGTTTCCAAATTATAGAGCTTGGTGATACAATTTGGGATTTTCAAAATAGAAGACTCAGAGATGTCAAGAAACCTTAATTGTCTGGACTCGCATATTGAACTTGGCAACTCTTCCGCAGAAGATTTCACTAAACCCAGCACACGAATACGTTTAAACTTTTTTTGGATCTTGGGGAGACGTCCTCTTAAAAACAAGGTTCTCAAGTTGCTAACATTTTCTTTTGAAATGTCTAACCCTGTTTCTTCCCTAAGAACCAAAGATAGATGTTGAACATCGGGAATATTCTTCATCTCAGTAGCTTCCAAAGTCAAACAATTACCGTGTGAGACATGGATTGCAAGATCATGTACAAGATCATGCATCTTGCAACTTGTGATATTGTTGTACTCATCCAATTTCACATCTTGGAATAACGAATTGCGCAGTAAAATTTTAAAATTCTCATTGCCTAACTCTTCAATGTCCACCTTGCTTCTTGAAGAAGGCTGAAGATATCCTAGAGCCATCCAAAGTTGAATCAGTTCATCTTTTATAATGACTTTGCCCTTTGGAAAAATAGAACAATATGCAAAGCATTTTTTCAAAGATGGTGAAGCCAAGTTGTCGAAACTAAGCCTCAATACTGGTAGAATACCATTTTTATTTTCCGGGGAATTCCATATTTCACTCTTCTCGATGAACTCCCATTCTTGCTTATCTTGTTTCGAGTATAGTAAACTTCCTAATGCATTTATCGCTAATGGTAGACGCTCACACTTTTCTACCATTCTTCTACCAATAACGTCTAGAGTTTGAATTTCACTTGGTGCTCTATTGGCAAATGCTCTTTTACTAAATATTTCCCAACAATCATCCTCCGATGGTAGATTCAACTGATGGGTGCAAGTCCGGAATGTTTGAATTGCTGATACGACTTCCAAACTACGGGTAGTAATTAAAATTCTGCTTCCCTTAGAGCCTTTTACTCCTGCCAAAGAATTTCTCAGGTCTACCCATAAATTAGGATTCGTATTCCAGACATCATCTAATACAAGCAAGTATTTTTTCCCATTCAATTCTTTTCCAAGCATTTTCAATACTCCTTGCCTATTTTGTACATCAGATTTCTCTCTACCAAGAGATTCCACCATCTCATTCAATAACCTATCTACCTTGAAATTATCTGACACACAAATCCACATTCTCTTATCAATCTTGTCACCCTTGTCACTCTTATAACAAAAGTTCTCCATAACTTCTGCCTTATTGTAAACCCTTTGAGCAAGAGTTGTCTTGCCGACCCCAGCCATTCCTACTATGGCGATGACAGGTAAATCACCTTCTATGTCAATCCCAAGTAACATATCTACCACTTTCAACACGTCACCATCCCTCCCCACAACTTGTGTCTCGTCTAAAGAAGGTCCAGTCGTCATGCATTCCCTAGGTTCAACATTAGGACCTATGACTTGCTCAGCTGGTTTAAGACCGACATCATCTGCTGCTTTACAAATTCTGTCTAACAGTTTATTGATGTTGCTGACCTTATTAGCCATCTTGAAACGAAACACCAATGGATTAGAGGGGAAGAAAAGATTGCGCACCTTGTTCCTCATCCGGTTTTGTACCTCAATCTTTCTTCGAAGATCTTCATAGGCCAATTCATCCAGCACGTTCTCAGCATTGCAGATTGGAGCCTTGAGTTTCTTCAGCCACACCACCATAGTTTGTGATGTTATTTTCTTCTTCTCAGCATCATGTAACAAGGCCTGAATCATTTCTAACCTTTCGCGGAGCTTTTCGAGGTCTTCCTTGAAATCCCAAGCCGGTTTAATCGGATTGTCAATCTGCTTGGTTACCAGGGAAAGCAAAGTCAGGATTCCATTGGCTGCAGGGACGAGCATAGCCTCGGCCATGTTTGTGTTATGAAAACAGAAATTGGGGCTTGGAGATGAAAATGCTCGGTGAACAATAGCAAGGGAAAAGAGAAAGGCGTGTTGTGAATACCGCGTCTCAAGGATAAGAATTATATGGTGGAGGAGGACTTGGAATCTAGCGTTACTTTTCATGTTCCCAGTCTTTCTCTGGTCCTTCCGATCAATCAAAAAAATAAAACAAAAGTGTTGGTCCTTGCCAGCTTTAGTTGTTGAATGTCTCTGTCATGGATTCGTTGGCCCAGTTGTTTTAGCTTTTTCACTTTTTGAAAATGATTTTTACATTCTTTTTTTTAATATTCTTAAATTTTTTAGTTTTTTAGCAAAAAACAAAAAATATACACTTTAAATACTAAAAAATAAAAAGGGAAGTGTGAATATTAAAAAAGTTAATGGGTATATCCATTCCCTTCTTTAATTTTTCTTAGTATTTTCTTTGAGAAAAAACAACTAGCACATGGAGAAAGCACAACTAGTATATAGTAAAGCCTCATTTAATTCGCGGACCGAAAAAGATGAGTTTAACAATCTTGGGATTAAAAGTCCATGGACTATTTGTCCTGGATTAATTTCATCCCAAATTTCACCCAATCCCATATTTGACTCGCGTGGGATTACTTAGTATTTTTTTTTAAAAAAATTGAAAAACCTTTTTTGGAAAAAGAAAGCTTTTTAAAAAAAATCGGGAAACAGTTTTTATTTTAAAAATTTGGGAAATTTTTGTTTCAGAACTAATTTTTGAAAAAAAAAATATAACAATTGTTTTTAAAAAAATTAAAAACAGATTTTGAAAAAAAAAAACTAGTTCTTGAAAATTTTATGAAAAGAGGGTTTTTTTTAAAAAAACATTTTTCATACAAAATAGTTTCAGAAATCATTTTTTGAGAAAAGAAACTTTTCAAAAACAATTTTTTGTATTTTTTTGCAAATACAATTTTTTTTTTTTTTTTGGCAAATACAATTGGCTAAATCTACTTTCTACTTCGTAGGAGGCGGATGTTTTTCCCACTTATTTATCTTTCCAAAATTGCCCTATTCTTCCCCATAGAATAACTCTCGCACCCAATTAGAGATGGCAAATTGGACCCAAACTCATCTATTAAAAAATAGACTCAACCCAATCCATTTATTGGTTGGGTAAATGGGTCCAACCCATCTGAGCATTTTATTAATTGAGTCTTAATTAGATCAACTAAAATGATCCAATAAGGCATGAACATGACCCCAAAAAAAACCTTCAACCACTCCTGATTCTCCTCTCTCTCTCTCTCTCTCTCTCTCTCACATCTATGTTTGGCACTGTCCATCCCATAGCAAGCTAATTAACCACAGAAATCGTTCAACTGTTACATAAAATGGGGTCTGATCAATATACCCAAAAAAAAATTGGGGCTGATCTTACTAGATGGCATGTAAGTTGGAATTGAAATCTCTGGTTTCACCCCAATGAATTTGTGGGCATGGAATTTGATGTCTGCAATTGCGATGGGGCTTGGCAAATTTGTTGTCATTCATGGATTAAGGGTATGAAACTGGAAAAATACCCTAGTCGTGGGGAAAATTTTGATCGTAACTCAAGCAGTGGGATTCCAGAAATCGTAACTCAAGCAGTGGGATTCCAGAAGTCGAAACCTCGTATTTCTTCAGTTCTGCTGATTGACGGCACAGATTCGTTACAATTGCTGATTGATCATGGCGGTAAAATTGGTGTACAATTTTGCGCTCACTAGTTCATTCATTTTTGTAGTATGTGGCATAGAACAGGAGATTGTAACTAGGAAGATCTAGGGGCCGACTATTCGCAACCCTTTATTTTCTCCATTAGTCCACTTCTTTTATTTACTCCATATAACCCATTAATTTTCCTTTATTTACTCCATATAACTCATTAAATGTATCTAATCTTTCCATTATACCCTTCCCCTCAAAAATTACACTTTTAACTCCCACCCATCCATCCACCTCCGTCTCCCACCACCCCCACCTCCACCTCCATAGCCACCACCGCCACTCCTGCCGTTGCACCACCGTCGCACCACCGCCTCACTTCAAGGTGTCGTTCTCTCTCTCTCTCTCTCTCTCTCTCTCTATTCATCAATCTCTCTCTTTCTCTTTCACCCTATTCGTCAGTCTCTCTCTCTGTGATTATATAAATACATGCATATATATATATATATACAATAAATAGCACTTGAAAAAAATATTATATTTCGGTAACTACACGTCGAAAATATGTTCAAATTTCGATAAACAACTGCCGAACTATACTATATAGGAAAATCATACATATATTCGGCAAATAGCTGTTGAAAACAAGATTATATTTCAGTAATTTCATGTCGAAAATATGTTCAACCTTCGGTAAACAACTGCCGAACTATATACTATATTATATAGGAAAATCATACATATATTTCGGTAAATAGATGTTGAAAACAAGATTATATTTCGGTAACTACATGTCGTAAACGCATACAACAAAAACAAGAAACATATATTTCGGTAATTGGATGCTGAAAATGTATTTCAATTTCGGTAACTAACTGTCGAGTATGGTAATATTTTACAGTGGTTAGCTACCGAAATTACATTGGTTATTCTATTTGAACCAAAAACATCGAAAAACTAGGTTTTGTAAACCCAGACGCCACAACAACAAAGCAAAGGCCATTGTAAATGGAAAAATTTACCTCCTCATGTGGCTTCCAAGATACAATGTCCATCATAGTATCTTTCGTCTCCTCTGCCATCATATGGTTGCCAATAGAATTTGATTCAATTTTAAAATTCAAACCTATAAGTGGGTCAAAATTTGAGACCCCCTAAATTTGAGAGAAAGGAGAAAAGAGAATGATGATTTAGGAAGAGAGAGGAGAAGAGAAGATAAAGAACATAGGAGAAGAGAAGATGAACAATTGTCTGGTGCGTGTGTGTGTGTGTGTGTTTTTTTTTTTAAATGTGAAGAACAAAGGAGGAAAGGATGAACAGTTGAGGGGAAGGGGCATGTAGGTTATTTCATGTATAGGTATAAGGGTAAGTGATGCAGGAGCATAATCAGGAGTTGAAAAGTCTATTTAGATTTATTTTATTGTGTTAGTCTTTGAAGGCCTTTTGACTTCTATGTCTCGTTGTTTTGTGTTGTTAGTCTTGGAAGTGTAGTTTGCTTTGGAAAGTCTTAAAATATTAAGTGTTATGAGGGTAGTCATAGAGTCATCTTTTGTAATCTCTCTATATATCTCTGTGAATGAAATCTGTTGGCAGTTTTTGGAGTTTATGAAAATATTCTGCAAGTTCTTTTCTTGCTTGAGAGTGAGTGATTCCTCCGATAATCAAGTGTGTGACTTGGTCGCGTGAGTGTCTTCCGCGATTAGCAACGTCGAGTGACTTCCGTTGCCCCCGATGAGTGTCTTCCCGGGATTATCCTAACCTTGCGGGTCTCGGCCGGCATCAAATTGGTATCAGAGCTAGAAAAATCCAGAATTACGGGAGTTTTTCTTTGTTTCCAGTGACGATGCCTCCAAGACGGCGACGGACTATTGAGGATGTCACGTTGCATGACGAGCTTGCTGAATTGCGGCAGTCTAATCAAACGCTTCAGCATACGATGAATGAAATTCTCCAAAGGATGCAAACTTCCCCCGGGCGAAGTCGAAGAAGTCACTCTAGAATTTCAGGAAGTCAGAGTGATATGGATGAGGGATCTGATTCGTTTAGTTCAAAAGAAAATTCAGAAGCTGCTTTTGGTGATCGTTGGGCCATGGAACAATTGGCGAGAGCTCTTGAAGGAACAGATAGGAGTATTCAAGTTCACGTGCCGGACTTCGAAGGAAAGTTAGACCCTGAACAATATTGTGACTGGATTGCCTCTTTGGAAGCATTTTTTGAATGGAAAAACATGACAGAAGAGAGAAAGGTACAGTTTGTGGCTATAAAATTGAAGGGCCATGCCTTGGTTTGGTGGCAGCAATATCAACGAAGTCGAGATAGAAGAGGAGTCCCGAGAGTTGGCACATGGGCAGAGATGAAATTGAAGTTGGATGAGAAATTTCTTCCGTTAGATTACTCTCAGTCCTTGTACCAAAAGTTCCACTGTCTTCGCCATCGCAATGAATAATCTGTTGCTGATTACACGGAGCAATTTTACAAGTTGTTGAGTCGCATTAATCTAACAGAGACAGATGATCAACTTGTTGCTAGATACACAAGTGGTTTGAAACTTAACCTTCAAGGGGAGTTAATGATGCATCCCATCCATTCACTTGAAGAGGCATATCAGATGGCGCTTAAAGCAGAAGAAAAGGTTAAATGGGCTCCTTTCGGAAAAGGTGACAGTAGTAAAGCTTTGAAAGGGAAGACGGTTACCCAAAACAAGAAAAATTCAGCACCCAACTCTGAGCGTCCAAACCCACATGCTGGGGGAGGAAAAAAGGACTTTGGTAAAGCTGAATCGTCTTCAAGTTATAAGTGTTTCAGGTGTGGTGAAGCTGGTCATCGTGCTTATGAATGTCCTACCAAGAAAGCTGAGGTGAATTTTGTTCAAGAAGGGCAAAGAAGAAGAGCCTATTTATGATGATGAGCCTGAAGGTGGAACTGAAAGGGAGTATTGTGAACCTGAGTACGATGCCAAAAGTCTTATGATTCAACGGGTAATGACTATTCAAGAAGATGATCAGTGGCTCAAGCATAACATCATCCGAACTTATTGCTTGGCCAATGGGAAAAAATGTATCTTGATGGTTGATTCTGGAAGTGTAGAAAATATGGTGTCTAAGACAATGGTCGGGAAGTTGAAACTTGCATGTGAGCAGCATCCTAAACCTTACAAAGTATCATGGTTCAAGAAAGGAGGAGAGGTTTTGGTGACACAACGATGCCAAGTGAAATTCTCTATTGGAAAGTATGAAGATAAGCTCTACTTTGACGTCCTTCCAATGGATGCTTGTCACTTACTTCTTGGAAGACCATGGCAATATGATCGATTTGCTCAGCATGATGGGAGGAAGAACACCTACACACTTAAGAAAGGTGGGGTAACATTTGTGTTGAACCCTTTGAAGGATATCCCCACAAGTGTGGCATCCCAAGGCCCAGTTAGCTTGCTGTCCTATAGAGCTTTTGAACAAGTTTTCAGCAAAGAGAAGGTGGCATATGCTTTGGTGGCTGTAGGGGAAGACAAGGAAGATGTGAGAGATGTTCCTGAAGAAGTTTCAAGCCTATTCCGTAGATTCAAAGGCGTAGTTCCAGATGAATTACCTGCTCGCTTGCCACCTCTTCGTGATATTCAACATCGAATTGATCTCATACCAAGTGCAATCCTTCCTAACTTACCTCATTATAGAATGTCACCAAATGAACATGCTGAGTTGGAAAGACAAGTTGAAGATTTGCTAAAAAAGGGTCTGATTAAGGAGTCATTAAGTCCTTGTGCTGTTCCAGCCCTTCTAACACCAAAAAAAGATGGAACTTGGAGGATGTGTATTGATAGTAGGGCAATAAACAAGATAACTGTGAAGTACCGATTCCCAATTCCCCGTCTTGATGACATGTTTGATATGCTTTGTGGTGCAAAGGTCTTTTCTAAAATTGACCTCCGGAGTGGATACCATCAAATTCGAATTAAACCGGGAGATGAGTGGAAAACAGCCTTTAAAATGAAGAATGGCTTGTATGAATGGCTAGTCATGCCATTTGGGCTCTCTAATGCCCCAGGCACGTTTATGAGGTTGATGACTCAAGTTTTGAAGGACTTTATGGGGAAGTATGTTGTTCTTTACTTTGACGACATCTTGGTGTATAGCCAAGATAGAATTCAGCACGTCGAGCATCTGAAAAATGTGTTCAAAGTCTTGCATGACAACCAACTTTACATTAACCTTAAGAAGTGCTCTTTTATCGCTGATCGAGTTGTATTTCTAGGTTATGTTGTGAGTGCAGATGGTATGCAAATGGATGAAAAAAAGGTGAAGGCGATTCTTGATTGGCCAACTCCGAAAAGTTTTACTGAAGTGCGAAGCTTTCATGGCTTGGCTTCTTTTTATCGACGGTTCATCAAAAACTTCAGCACTCTTATTGCTCCTATGATGGATGTCCTAAAAAATAAGGAGTTTTGTTGGGCTAAGGAAGCAGAAAAGAGTTTTCAACTTTTGAAGGCAAAGCTCGTGGAAGCTCCGGTGTTAGCACTACCCAACTTTTCAAAAACTTTCCAAGTCGAGTGTGATGCATCCAACGTTGGTATAGGTGCTGTCCTAATGCAAGAAGGAAGGCTGATTGCTTATTTCAGTGAGAAACTAACTGATGCCAAGAAGAAGTATTCGACCTATGACAAGGAGTTGTATGCGATTGGCAAGCCTTGCGACATTGGGAGGAGTACCTCGTTGGTGTGGAGTTTGTTCTCTATTCAGACCATGAAGCTCTATGGTTTCTCAAAGCACAAAAGAAGCTGAATTCTCGACACGCTGGCTGGGTATCTTACATGGAAAAGTTCAGTTTTGTTCTAAATCACAAAGCAGGTTCCTCTAACAAAGTTGCTGATGCTTTGAGTAGAAAATATAGCTTATTATCTGCTCTCTCTTTCAAAATTGTTGGATTTGATCTCTTGCCAGAATACTATGCAGCGGACACTTTCTTTTCAAAGGTTTTACAAGAGTCAAGTGATGGGAAAAGCCAAGATTATTTACTCATGAATGGGTATCTTTTCAAGGGAAATCAGTTGTGTGTTCCAGAGGGATCATTGAGGCTTTTTGTCATCCAAGAGTTGCACGGTGGGGGACTTGGAGGGCATTTTGGAAGGGACAAAACTGAATGGCTGGTTAAAGAACACTATTTTTGGCCGTCCTTGAAGCGTGATGGTGCTCGTTTTGTGCAAAGATGCTTGGTGTGTCAAAGGGCCAAAGGAGGAGTGCAAAATACAGGTTTATACCAGCCACTTCCTATCCCTAATGTCCCTTGGAAGGGTATTTCGATGGACTTTGTTCTAGGCTTGCCGAGAACGCAGCACGGGTATGATTGCATTTTTGTAGTTGTTGATCGCTTCTCAAAAATGGCTCACTTTATACCATGCAAGAATGCCACTGACGCTTCCCATGTTGCTACTTTATTTTTCCGAGAGATAGTTCATTTACATGGCATCCCGATATCAATTGTATCAGATCGTGATGTGCGATTTATGAGTCACTTTTGGAAGACACTTTGGAAGCTTTTTGGAACTCAACTTCAGTTTTCTAGTGCTTATCATCCTCAAACTGACGAGCAAATTAAACTAAAGTGGTGAACAGATCGCTTGGAAATTTATTGAGGAGTTTGGTCGGAAACCATCCAAAAAGGTGGGAGTTTGTTATTCCTCAAGCTGAGTTTGCTTACAATAGTTCTTTCAATCGATCAACTAAGAAGGCACCATTTGAGGTGATTTACGGCAGAAAACCCAATCAAGTTATGGATCTTTTGCCATTAAATAACCAAGTTCGAGTTAGCATGGATGCAGAGGAGTTTGCTGCCCACATCAAAAGTATTCATGATCAAGTTCGAGAGCGCTTAAAGGAAGCTTCTAAGTATTACAAAACCAGGGCAGATGCACACCGGAGGAATAATGAGTTTGAAGAAGGAGATCTTGTCATGGTTTATCTACGCAAGGAAAGATTTCCAGTGGGTTCGTATAACAAGCTCAAGCAAAAGAAGTTTGGACCATGCCGAATAATCAAGAAGCTTGGACCAAATGCTTATCGTTTAGAATTGCCGCAAGGGTTCTCTATCAGTCCAGTTTTTAACATTAGTGACTTGTATGCTTATTATGGAGATGATGGTGGTGATTCCTTGAAGCTTAAAGACTTGCTTGCTTCACCAGAAAATTCACATCAAGAAATCATTGATGTCTTGGATGTTCGTTCCACCATTACTCGTCAAGGAACCTATACTCAATATTTGGTTCATTGGACAGGAAAAGCACATTGTGAAGATGCATGGGTTTCAGCTCAAGAACTCAAGAAACTTGATGAAAGGCTTTGGGAAGATTTGGTTGCGAATTCCAGGAAGACTTCTTTTCCAGCGGAGGAGAATGATGCAGGAGTATAATCAGGAGTTGAAAAGTCTATTTAGATTTATTTTATTGTGTTAGTCTTTGAAGGCCTTTTGACTTCTATGTCTCGTTGTTTTGTGTTGTTAGTCTTGGAAGTATAGTTTGCTTTGGAAAGTCTTAAAATATTAAGTGTTATGAGGGTAGTCATAGAGTCATCTTTTATAATCTCTCTATATATCTCTGTGAATGAAATCTGTTGGCAGTTTTTGGAGTTTATGAAAATATTCTGCAAGTTCTTTTCTTGCTTGAGGGTGAGTGATTCCTCCGATAATCAAGTGTGTGACTTGGTCGCGTGAGTGTCTTCCGCGATTAGCAACGTCGAGTGACTTCCGTTGCCCCCGGTGAGTGTCTTCCCGGGATTATCCTAACCTTGCGGGTCTCGGCCGGCATCAGTAAGTAGGTCATTTTACATTAAGTGGTCGTGTTGTAATTAATTAAAAATTTTTAACGGGCTAAGGAAGAAAATACGGGGCTGCGAATAATCGCCTCCGAAGATGTATCCACGTTTTGTATTGCATATGCTATGAGCTTTGAGAAACTTTTTGGTATAACTGGTGTATAAACCATTTGGTATTCCCCTTCACAAAAATACTGACACTTGGCAAAGTGTAATTTTAAGGACTTCAACTGTAATTATTTTTCCCCATCCTCCCCAATTCATATTGGCGCTAAAACATTTGTTTTTTGTTTCCGCACAATTGCCACAAAAAGCTAAAAACCCCCCTCTCCCCAGGCGTATGGCTAAATAAGTCACTTGGCTTATTTTTTTGTCCTTATTTAAATTTTTTTCGCATTTTTTAGTTTTTTGGAGATTATTGCTTCTTCATGACAAGAGGAATCTAAAAAGTAAAAAACTATGATCGAAATCCAATTTTTTTTAATAAAGACAAAAAAATTGACTTATTGGCTTATTTTTGTCTTTATTCAAAAAAATTAGGTTTTGGTCGTAATTTTTTACTTTTTAGATTCCTCTCGTTATGACGAAACAACAATCCCCAAAAATAATTGATCAAAAACTAACAAATGCGAAAAAAATTTGAATAAGGACAAAAAAATAAACCAAATGGCTTATTTAGCCGAACGCCTCCGGCCCCATTCCGCTTTCTTTCTAAACTTTTTTTTTTTCAATAAAAAGATAATTTCAAACTCAAATATAATAAAATTGGAAAATAATTTTTTGATTTTTTTTGTACCGTATAAAAAATCTCAATAAGATCGATCAAACAATATTCATATTGAGGAAGATGAAATACTGTAATTGAGTCAAGAATCAGTGCTAATGGGTGTGGAAATGCTATCACCACAAAAATGAAATAGGCTAGATATCTACGGAATGTCTTTTTTTTTTGCAAGAAACGGTATAGTGGTTCTAGTTTTTGTTTAATCTTTGGCTATTGTAGTTTTTGTTTAATATTTGTGCTTTCAACTAAATTTTACTACGGACCTTTTATCTTTTTGGAATGATTTAATCCTCATAAGTTATAATTTATACTTTACCAAATTACAATTAAAAAAATAAACCCTTCAAAAACTATTGATAAAATAAGGATATCCTTTGTTGATGTGGATCTGGAAATGTGAAAAAATTGGATGAGAAGGAAAAAAAGGGATAGCAGAGTAGGGGCCGTTCCACTTTCTTACTTAACCTTCTTTTTGAAAAAAAAGATAATCTCAAGCTTAAAAATTATGTGTTTATGCAAATAATTTTTCTACCAATATGGATATTATTTGATAGATCTCATTGAGATCTGTTATTCAGTGCAAAAAAATAAAAAATTATTTTTTATTTTCGTTATATTTTGAGTTTGAAATTGCCTTCTTTTTGAAAAAAAAAAAGTTTAGAAAGAAAACAGAACAGGACCAGAGTAATTTGGGGGAGATAGGGGTTTTTAGCTTTTTGTGGCATTTGTGCGGAAACAAAAAAACAGATATTTTAGCACCAATATGAATTGGGGAGGATGGGGAAAAATAATTACAATTGAAGTCCTTAAAATTACACTTTGTCAAGTGTCATTTTTTTTTTTGTGAAGAGGGAATACCAAATGGTTTATACACCGATTATACCAAAAAGTTTCTCACGAGCCTTGGAGAAATTTCAAAGGGTATTTCATAAATGTTGCTGATTATAGGAGAACAATAAAGACTTTAACAATAAAGACAAAAATAAGTTAGAAAGACAACTTATTTTATTTATTTTTGTTCTTTTTAAATATTACTATATGAGTTTCGATCAAAATTTTATACTTTTTTTATTCCTCTCGCCAAGAAGAATCAATAAATCACAAAAGTTTGACGCAAAATTTACAAATGCAAAAATTAAATAAAGACAAAAATAAGTTACCATTTCACTTATGAAGCCAAATCCACCCTAAGTGTACATGGTAATTTGGTCATTTAAGTAGTAGAGGGATAGTATTTTAATTTTAAAAATTTACAGGGATAATATGGTCATTTTAGTTTACATTGATATTTTAGTCATTTTAAATTTTAGCATATAGTAGTATGTAATTGGGTTAATGGGCAAGTCGGGTTTGTTTTTAAATAAATGGGTCGAGCTGGGTATAGGTAACTAGACTCATATTTTGAAAATTAGAGGCCGGTCCCCCTTTTCTCGATTCGGTTTGATCCCAACCCTGAATATTATTTTCAAACCTAGATAGGCTCGGATGAGCTACCACGTCCGGCCACATTGCGGTTTTCAAACCATGTCACCTTTTCAAAACACGTCTTTCATTAACCACACTCCTAGGTGTCATGTTTCTACTACTTTCGATTTCTGTATCTCATTTTCATGCAACAACTCCGCGGTAGGACTTTTCATATACGTAATCATAAATCATTCGTTATAATCTTGAAACTAAACTTGCAAGATCATCCAACTCTATATTACTAATCATGCTCAAATCACCACTTAAAGCATAACGCCATATATACGGACGCCTTTGGAGTGAAGATCACTTATGCTTTACAACAAGACAAGTAATACAAACAATTCAAGTATACATGCTCATAACCATCCTAAATATCAAAATACAAATACTTCTATCATATGGTAAAGTCTTGTCTTTCAAAAGCCTATCTTTCTTCCTTTGTGGGAAATTCAAAACAACATATATTTTTTCGGAAAATAAGGTCGATATGTTCAACATCGTCATATTTCTTTTCAAGCATTTAGTAAAATACTTTCCAAGTTCTCATACATTTTAAACAAAACAACAATATATATATTTATACTTAGAGATAGCATATATGGGACTCTACGTATATTTAGAGATTGTAAGGACGGAAAAATCTAACATTCTTCTTAGCGGTAGGTACAGCTATGGAAAAAGTAAGTACGTCAGACAGAGTAACTTCCTATGGTGAGCTTCCGGTAGCTTCGAAAGAGAAAAGTTTCTCTCGAAACTAAATCCTGACTATACTACTAAACTTTTTGGATCGAAAGAGTGGTCGAGTGGCGGTTTAGTGGCGGCTTTGAATGAGTTTCCTGAAGAACTTCAAGAAAAACTCAAGAACACTAAGAACAAAGAAGAACAAAGTAAGAACTCAAGGATTCTAGAGTGAGAAGTTGAAAAGTTGAAAGGTGTGAGTTAAATGACAAGGACGGGGTGCTATTTATATCAATAGTCTTGGCTATTACCCAGGGAATAAAATTTTCCTAACAATTATTGTTCAATGGGTAAATGGACAAGGTATGGTGTTATCTTGTCCTAGGTTGATGTTGTTTGCAAGAAAGAACGTAATAATGGCTAGATATTAGGCTTAGGTATAGCCTTCTATGTATGGTCAATCTGTCACGCCCTCGATTTTCAACATAAATAAAGTTAGCTTTTAATAAATAAAACTTCTCACATTACCTTTCCATAATACTCCAAAAAGTTCACCATGTCCGAGTCATTAAATTACAGATCCAACTCCAAGAGTTTGAATAGATTACATCATAAAAAAAAATAGAGTTAAGGTTCTATTACATTCCCAAAACATGTTTTATCAAAAGTCCATGAGTCGCTTTTGCCACTTCTTTCAAAAATATGCACTTGAATGCATGCACTTCGCTCCATTCTACTGCTCCGGGTTCACACCTGAAAAATGATAGGTTGAGCTACACTAGCCTAGTAGAGAAATCTACACAACTATTATATGCAAATGGGATGACAGGTAGAATGAATGACAGAAGTAGATACTGTGTCTTAAATGGCAACAGAACGGGTATACTAAATGCCCTACCGTCGACTACGGAAGGAAAGCTCACTTTCTACACCCCAATATTTAAGTACACCTCGAAGATCTAATACCCATATGACTTACTCACGACTACCAATGCCTCTCAACCTAGTCTGATATCCCATATCGCAATATAGATGACCACTCACATTTAACGGTAACAAGTACATCTCTACGGTATCATGTCCGAACAACCAATCATTTCTTTCATGGATTCATTCCGTTAACCCTTTATTTGTTTCCATATCACAGTTGCAAACCAATGCCACACGTCAGGAGCAGATGCTCTTTTCGGGCTATTCATGGAGTCCCATCACTCCCCACAAATAGCTCTCACACAAATGGAACAAATTCAATCCACATACAATGGATTCATAGGCGAGACTCGTTCATGTAGAAACTGTAAGGGCAACCCCATTGTAAACTACTCGCAACTATAACACTATTAGTTTCTTATATTATCATCCACCTATCCACACATCTCACATCAAAGTAAACTCGTTGTCAACAATTCATAGATTTCTATCTTGCCACTCATAAAACCGTAGAAGCTACGCAAGAAATGTATCCCATGTCAAACATAAGAAAAATGTCTCATGTACTCACGCCTAGCGTTGTTTAACTCTAAAGAGTGATCTACGTGTTTGTTTCTCACATCGCATGTCAACACATACAACCATCGCCCACCTATATTCCTTATGTTCTTTAAACCATCGTTTCGGTGTCAAAGGACTCACACGGAACCCAACAACCACTACAAAGCCTAGTATACCACTAGCCTCGTCAAACCACTCAATTAAGTACTTAGGCGAATCTAAGAACATCCAAATTTCACTCCACGATTCGAAGGAAAAGGATTACCCAACGTATATGAACTTATCTATCTTATTTTGGCTACCAAACCTTATCGGCTAAGAATTAGGAGATGAGACCACCGCCATTGGAAAGTAGATTTCCGATACATGAACTTCGATATAAAATTTGTCCAAAACGGAGTTCGGATGAAAAAGTTATGCCCGTTCGAAATTTTGACAAAAATGCTGAATTTTCATTCCCTACCGGTTGGACATATTCTCTTACCGGTAGGAGACCACAATTTCACGAAAATGACATTACTGGACAGCTTTTCTACCGGTAGGGCCAAAACTCCTACCGGTGGGACTTGGATTTTTAGTGAACCATTTTCAGACTCCACCAGTGCATTTCTAACAACGAAAACAATGATTTAGGACACGATTCAAACACCAAGTCAACACATAAACACATAATAGAAGTGAGAAATCCCTACTTCGAAGTCGAAGAACAAAATTCAAGCTCAATCAAGCAAGCCCTAGCTCCGAAAACCTAGAATCAACGAAATATTCCTCTTCGAGCTCAAACCCATGAATTTCCAAGCTCTAGAACACTTGAATACGAAAACCTTACGGCGGATCGAGGTGGGTTCGAAGTATTTTGGGATGTTGGAGCGTGAGAGTTAGAGAGAAAGAGAGAGTGAGAGCGAGAGAGAGATCAGGAATAGAGAGAAAGGGTTGGGGGTTTTTAATCCTCTACACTCTCAAATACATATATATATAATAGGGCACACAGTAACCACATTTTCACTCCCTCCACTCTCAATTCTATCACATTGACCCCATATCAAATAAATTTAACAAATTTCACATTTAATCGATATTCTATCATTAATAAAACCTTTAAACGATTTTTTTGAAAATACGGGTCTCTACACAATCCTAATCTAGGTTTATAGTCAAAATCTAGGATGATCAAAGGCTAGGATTCTATGCTTGAAATTGACTAGAAATGGGTTGTCATGAAGTACTTAGGTTGAGTGTGAAGTTGGTCAAAAAGAGTTAGCTTGTTTGAGTGTACAAAATCACATGCACACACATACACACACACACACACTCTCTCTCTCGGCCTCCCTTCTCTCTCTCTCTCTCTCTCTCTCTCTCTCTCTCTCTAGTACTAGGTATATTTATGTATATATCTACATATATGGAGGGTGTTTGGAAACTTAATTTTTGCATTTTCGAAGTCTCATTTTTCCATTTTGGGTGTTTGGCATCCCATTTTGAGAATGGATTGTGGGAGAATGAATTTTCGATTTTTGGGTTTAGAGGCAAAAACCCAAAAGTAGGTCTAGAGGTGTTTTTCACATTTTTGCATTTTCAGATTCTGTGGTCAATTACCAAAATACCCACTTTCCTCCCTTCATTTTCGACAAAGTAATAAAGACAAAGGGCAATATGGTAAAAATCCAACCCATAATTCATTTTCGACAATCATCTACCAAACACTACTACATTTCAAAATACATTCTGCACAGATCTCCCAAAAACTCCTACCATACTAAAAATACATTCTGGTCATAATCCAAAAAGCCAAAAACCAAAAAGTTGAAAATGAAAAGCCAAAAAGTAGGTTCCCAAACACCCCCATGGTTATATATGAGTACACTTAGGTATTAAATAGTCTAGGATGGGAGGTGATGAGTGACAAGGCTTAGGTTGCTTCATTTGGAAGCAAAAAGATGACTTCTTTTCATAGTAAAATAATGGCATGAGTTGTCTTGTCAAATATATAAATATATTGGCAAATCTAACTTACATTATTCAAGGGACAAAATTTTTTCTAACATTTATCATCCAATGGGTAAAGGAATAATGATGATGACTAAGGTTGAAATGACTAGATATGGAGTATAATGATGACCTCTCTATGTCTAAAAGGTTCAATTAGGGTTGGAGGGGTTCATAAGGCTAAAAAATAGTCAAAAATGTCCATCTAGGGTTAGGGTATTGTAACTAGGTGGATTGGTAGTTCAGTTTCTCCAACTAATCGGTTAGAAACTAACCCTACTTGCCATGTAGGATTTCTAGCCAAGAAATATAAATTTTAAAAACTAAAATCTAATTATGACGGATTATTAGAAATTAAAAGGAATTTTTAAGGAAATCCAAGTAATTAAAATAAAATTCAAATATTTAATGAATTTTTTTCATTTACCAAAAATCAGGGTCGTTAGAATTGTGCTCTTGAAAAGTATTTTTTCTATAGTTTCTAATTGATAATACTTTCAAATTGGAAGTGTTTCAGTTATGTAAATTGTGTGATGAGTTATTTTCGTATATTTTTGTGCGTGTAATTTTTTTTGAGAATTGTGTATTTTTCTATGAGAACTGTCTATTAGAACCGTATATTTTAAATGAGAATTATATATTTTTTATGAGAATCATGTATTTTAGTGTATGGTAAAACTATGTGAACTACATATTTTTCAGTTTACACAGTTCTCATAACCAGTTCACAAAACTAGTTCTTTATGAGAACATTCACTTCTCATAATCAATTCTTATAGAACTGACTATGAAAATTAGCAGCTCTCATAGAACTAACTATGAGAACTGACAATTTACATAGCCAATTCTCTTTGAGAACTAAGTAGTTCTCATAGAACTGACTATGAGGCTTGACAGTTAAAAATTCAATTCTGAATTAATTTATTTTCTATGTGAACTATTACTTTTTTACTTTGATTACTTTTTTAAGACATGGCGGTGAGAATATTTATAACTATATTTGATTTTGATTATCTTTTTATTTTTGTTCAATTTTTTTCGTGTGTGTATTTTCTATGAGAACTGTATTTTTTTTATGAGAATTGTGTATTTTTATATGAGAATTGCGTATTTTTCTATGAGAACTATGTATTATCCATGAGAACTGTCTATTAGAACCTTATATTTTCTATAAGAACTATATATTTTTTATAAGAACTGTGTATTTTTGTGTGTAGTAAGACTATGTGAACTGCGTATTTTTCAGTTCACTTAGCCAATTCACATAGTCTAGTTCTCATAACAAGTTCACAAAACTAGTTCTTTATGAGAACAGTCAATTCTCATAGAACTGACTATGAGAATTGTCAGTTTACATAGTCAGTTCTCATGGTTCAATTCACATAGTCAGTTTACATAGCTAAGGGTATTTTTGTCCGAAATAATATGATTTGGAAATTGATTCTAAAAATATAGTTCTCATAGCCTCAGTTCTTATAGCCATAGTTTAGGAATATTTTTGTCCAAAATAATATGTTAACTCGGGTTATGTGAACTACCAGGGATATTTTTGTCCAAAATATTATGTTAACTCGGGTTATGAGAACTGACAATTCACATAAACGGTTCTCACAACTCAGTTCACATGGCTAGTTCTCTATGAGAACTGAGCAGTTTTCATAGAACTAACTATGAGACTTGACAGTTAAAAATTCAATTCTAAATTAATTTATTTCCTATGTGAACTATTACTTTTTACTTTGATTCCTTTTGTAAGACATGGCGATGAGAATATTTATAACCATATTTGATTTTGATTACCTTTTTGTTTTTGTTCAATTTTTTTCGTGTATGTATTTTCTATGAGAATTGTGTATTTTTATATGAAAATTGCGCATTTTTCTATGAGAACTGTGTATTGTTCATGAGAATTGTCTATTAGAACCTTATATTTTTTATAAGAACTATATATTTTTTATGAGAACTGTGTATTTTAGTGTGTGGTAAGATTATGTAAACTACGTATTTTTCAGTTCACTTAGCCATATCACGTAATCCAATTTTCATAACCAGTTCACAAAGCTAGTTCTCTATGAGAACAGTCAATTATCATAGAACTGACTATGAAAACTAACAGTTCTCATAGAACTGATTATGAAAATTGACAGTTTATATAGCTAGTTCTCATAGTTCAGTTCACATAGCCAGTTTATATAGCTAAGGGCATTTTTGTTTGAAATAATATGATTCTGCAATTGATTATAAAATATAATTCTCATAGCCTCAATTCTCAAAGCCGTAGTTTAGGGGTATTTTTGTCCAAAATAATATGTTAACTCGAGTTATGTGAACTACCGGGGATATTTTTGTCCGAATTATTACGTTAACTGGCTATTAAAATTGCCAATTCTCATAGCCAGTTCACATAGCTAAGGGTATTTTTGTCCGAAATAACACGGATCGGGAGTTGATTCTAAAAATATAATTTTTACTAAAAATGGGCATGTACTCAAAAAGTTCAGAAGAATGAGAAAAATAGTAAAAATGAATAAAAAGTCAAGAAAAATGAATAAAGAAGAAATATTTTTGTCAGGACTAAATTAAGTCCGAACTTACTTTTTGGGGCTGGCCTCTAAATTTCCCTCATAATTAATTGGTCTAAATGGGTCATTGATCCATTAAAGACCCAACCCATTTATAATTTACCCAATTTGACCTAAATCCGTCCATTTGTCACCTCTAATTTTCACGTAGTATATATATACATAAAGGAGCAGTGATCAGTGATTATTTACTTCTCCAATGCCCTTCTCACATCCCAACTATGTGTTGGACAAAGTTTCTGGAGCAATTTATTTGTAATTTTTCACATGGGAGACAATGCTAAAGCAGCCTGTTTCTGTATCCACCCACTCTTTTTTTTTTTTTTTGTCCAAAAAAAGATGTATTAAATAAATAAAAGGTTACAGACCTAGGATAAGCATTAGTAATACAACTAGGAATACTGTGATAAATATAAAAGTCTCCTTACTCTATGAAGCACTTGAAAAGATACATACAACGACACATCAGTGTGGTCAAATTTCTCTCTCTTGTTTAAAAAATACTCCAATCTCTCCCCCCTCCTATTCCGAACAGAAAAAACAACTCTCTCTCTCTCTCTCTCTCTCTCTCTCTCTCTCTCTCTCTCTCACAGTTCCCCTAGGAGAACTTAAACAATTAGGCATAGTTCATTGTGCTTTCACATTTATTAGTAAATGAGAAATGACTTTTGATGCTCTGTTGCCGGATTCTAAGCTGATCGCCATGTGCTTTCACGTGGGGAGTGGTTTGCGAGAATAAGGAAAAAAATACTACTCCACTGAGAAAAAAGCTGTAGTACGTCTCTGGCCTTTTAACAAAAGGAAATCCACACTTACGACAAAGAACTAGGTCTACACAATTTTTTTTTGTAGGAAGATTGAAATCGAACTTAATCAGGGTTGGAGTCATTGATTACGGTTTCAAGAGGAGAACAAGATGTATATTAATTAACTTTTTCGCTATTATATAAAGTACACGTCACCTTAAACCAAATACGTAACGAAAAATGACTAGACCTTTTAAAAGATTGAAATCAAACTTAACCAGGGTTGGAGTCATTGATTACAGTTCCAGGAGGAGAACAAGATGTATTAATTAACTTTTCTGCTATTATATGAAGTACACGTCGCCTTAAACCAAATACGTAATAAAAAATGACTAGACCTTTTAAAAGATTGAAATCAAACTTAATCAGGGTTGGAGTCGTTGATTACGGTTCCATGAGGAGAACAAGATGTATATTAAATAACTTTTCCGCTATTATATGAAGTACACGTCACCTTAAACCAAATACGTAATAAAAAATGACTAGACCTTTTAAAAGATTGAAATCAAACTTAACTAGGGTTGGAGTCATTGATTACTTTCCAAGAGGAGAACAAGATGTATATTAAATAACTTTTCCGCTATTATATGAAGTACACGTCACCTTAAACCAAATACGTAATGAAAAATGACTAGACCTTTTAAAAGATTAAAATCAAACTTAATCAGGGTTGGAGTCATTACTTACGGTTCCAGGAGGAGGAAAACGATGTACTCTGTATCAACTTTTCCGCTATTATATGAAGTGTTTTAATTCTACAGGTAGTTTCCACGCATTAGATGATAGTGTTTTATATACTTGTATCGTAGGGGAAAAAAGAGAGAAATTTTCATAAACTCATCTAGAGGTGTTAAACGTGTCGTGCCGGCCAGTTTTAACTTTGTGCTAATTGTGTTTCGTGTCGTATCGTACCGGCCCGTTCACAATATTTACTCAAATCGTGTCGTGCCGTGTCGGTCCATTTACTTAAATCATTCCGTGACGTTTGTCAATCATGTCGTGCCGTGCCGGCCCATTTTCTTAAATCTTGTCATGCCGTGCGGTGCCATTTTTCAATTGTGTTGAGCCATGCCTGCCCGTTTACTTAATCATATTGGGCTGTGCTATTTTAAGTCGTGTCGTGCCCGTGCCGGCAATCACATCGCCAATCAAATCGATTTATCTCTTTTTTTTTTAAAAGCCCACGAGCCCACGACAATATCTAATTATATGACACACTTAAATTTTTGTGAGAACAATGCAAACACTAAGAAAAACAAAATGAACGGTAAATATTGATGCAGCGGAAGTTAATGATCAACAGAACTACTAAATCGAGTCCGAAATCCGTTGATTCGTAACGAATACCCGAAGATCAAAATCCTTCTCTAAACCTGTTTAGTCTGAGAATCCCCAGGATTAAAGGCATCAAACACTTTGTTGATTCCGTAGAATACCAAAGAATTTGGCATAAAAGAGAACACTCTTTATAATTTCATTAATCATCAAAAACTGAATAACCCTGAGGCTTACAACTTAATTTATAGTAGGAGAAACCCTACACACTAGGAAATAAAGAAAAAGGAAACTACCAAAGTTAGAATTGAGTCTTCTTAATCAAATAATTCTTAAAAGGAAACTAAATAAACTAAATTGAAAAACTAAATAATGTAAACACTTATTTCTATAATTGCAAGATTCCTAACAAAATAAATAAAAACAAAAATAAGGAACTTTATATATATATTTTTAAATAATATATAATCTTTTCATTTTGCATCATTCTCCCGGGCTTGAGAAAACTCGTCCTCGAGTTTCAATTGCTTCAAATAATCTTGCTCGTCGAAACTTGTCTGCATCAATTTTATACTTTAAGTTGATCTTCTCAAACTTGAATTTTAATAAGAAGTCTTCAAACGCAAAAGGTGGAATATCAATGAATCCCATAAAATCGCCACGAACTATGTCTTCACTTTGTTCCTTGCAGAATCCAAATATTTGAACACCTAACCATATGTATGTTGGGTTACTTCTAGATGAAATTTTATATTCCAATTGCAACGGCGCTGAAATTGTAGTATGCAACACAAAATACAGATGATCATCTTTATGCAAAACAATCTCAAACTCCACATCATTGAATGGTTCCTCATAAAAAATAGGCAGTTTACTCCAATCCACAACTGGATCTGGAATAACTTTGGATGTGAAAGGCCACCGAACTGTAGCATCCTCCATGAAGCATGAACTCAATGGGTTGTAGTGAGGTTGATTATCAATGATCAAGGCAGCCCTCTTGACCAACACTTCATGCGTATCCTCAATCCGTTGAAACCATACCCTTAGTTGTGCACCCCGTGCAGCCTCATCACCTTCGTTCACATCTTCGGCAACAGCATAATGACCATCACAAACTCCTTGTCGCGCCATGATCCAGAATCGAGTGCAGGCTCTGATACCAACTGATGCAGCGGAAGCTAATGAAGAACAGAACTACTAAATCGAGTCCGAAATCCGTTGATTCGTAACGAATACCCGGAGATCAAAATCCTTCTCTAAACCTGTTTAGTCTGAGAATCCCCAGGATTAAAGGCATCAAATACTTTGTTGATTCCGTAGAATACCAAAGAATTTGGTATAAAAGAGAACACTCTTTATAATTTCATTAATCATCAAAAACTGAATAGCCCTGAGGCTTACAACTTAATTTATAGTAGGAGAAACCCTACACACTAGGAAATAAAGAAAAAGGAAACTACCAAAGTTAGAATTGAGTCTTCTTAATCAAATAATTCTTAAAAGGAAACTAAATAAACTAAATTGAAAAACTAAATAATGTAAACACTTATTTCTATAATTACAAGATTCCTAACAAAATAAATAAAAACAAAAATAAGGAACTTTATATATATATTTTTAAATAATATATAATCTTTTCATTTTGCATCAATATTACTCACTTAATTTTAACGTTATGTAGGAGGCTTTTGTTTGGTAAAAAGCAGTGGTGTGCATGGTCCGGATTGGTCTGGTTCTCTAGAAAAATCGTAATCGAACCATTTCAAACGATTTTAGAAAATTAAGAATCAGAATCTAACCAATATATGCATGGAAGGCTCAATGTTCACCATGATAGCTAGCATTCATGACACAACTCTCAATTATAAGGATTCTTTTTGTAGGCAAGTGCAAATAGAGTACGACTAACGTGATTCCCAATATGAACATCCGGACCAACAATGCAATTGGGGATGTTTTTGTTACAGAAAGTCTACACTTCCTGACCCATTTCCCTGATCGGAATCCCGACGCCCCGCCGGGCCCACTCTGGCCACCGAACGGCTGATCCGAGCCGTCCAAAAATTCTAAAAAAAAAATCTGAGTGGGATTGCGCGAGAATCAAAGGCATCCGACTTGTTTAGGTGGCCGATCCAAACAATCTATTTTTTGTGTGTATATTCACAAGGCCGGAGTGGGCCCGGCGGGGCGTCGGGCTTCCGATCGGGATTCCCCGGTCGGGAACTGTAGATTTACTCTATTTTATCTTACTTATTGTTCACCAAGCTTTTTTTCTGTTTTTGCATAACAAAAAGCGCAAGACTACAGGTCCCAACCGAATTCTTGACGCCGTGCCGGACCCATTTTGGCCACCGGAAGGCTGATCAGAGCTGACCAAAAAATTCTAAAAAAAAACCGAGTGGGTCTACGCGAAAATCAACGGCATTCGATATGTGTAGGTGGCCGATCCAAACACTCCATTTTTTTGTATACATTAACGACAAAAAAATAGAGTGTTTGGATCAGCCACCTACACACATCGGATGCCGTTGATTCTCATAAAAATCCACTCGATTTTTTTTTTAGAATTTTTGGTCAGTTCCGATCAGCCGTCCGGTGGCCGGAATGGGCCCGGCGCGGCATCGGGAATTCGGTCGAGATTCTCAGACTTTCAGCCTACTTTTCGTGTTGCAAGTCATCTGAGTGATTTTTTTAGTACAAAACGGGTATATCTTATATGGTATCTTTTTAGCGCACCTGAGCTATTCGATACATTTTTGGACGACTCGGATTGAAACCCTCTCTCTCCTCTCACCCAACACTTTCTCTCTCCTTTTTTTCTCACCAAATTTGAGCAGTTCAAATACGCAATAAACGGTTCTGATGCGCGAGTGGGCACAACGTGATACCCGCGCGACACTGAAAATTTTTCCCTTCTCTGGTCATTCGATCAAAAACAAAAACATAGGTCTTGTCGTTGCCAGCTTTTTAGCTTAATTTACTTTTGTATGTCTTGTACTGCTTTGTTGTGTGTAATTAGGATTTGGGTTTTTGGGAGTGTGTGTGTTTTCTGAGTGGAGTACAACTCATCCTTCGGTAATTTTTGAAAGTACAAACCATTTCTTTTTCTTTTTTTTGACATGAAAAGTACAAACCATTTCAAACACATCATTTAAACACACAATCCAATAAAATTTTGGGAAAATTGCATTTCAGTGGGAGTTGGGGCAAATAATGCCCAACTCATGGAGAGGTTTTTTTGAAATTACATAAATATGGAACGGAGGAGAAAAAAATCCCCAGACATGGAACGGAGGAAAAAATATTCTCCAGACATGGAATTGGTTGTAATCGAATCTGGATTTCCTAAGTTGCCCCTTCTATGAATCTAAGTTGCCCCCTATATGGACCTAAGTTGTCCCTTCTATGAATCTAGATTGCCCCTTCTATGAATTTCCTGAGTATTCAATTTCTTGAACATTTCTTCAATCTCCTTACCATTTTTATTATTTTTTGAGAAATTTGAGATTTGGGTTACTTGCAGATTTGGGTGAAATGAACGAACTGAAATTCTCCATGCATGAAACGGAGGAAAAAAAATTCACAAAACATGAAGTCGGTTTGTAATCAAATCTAAGTTTAAATCTAAGTTGCCCATTCTATGGATCTAAGTTATCCATTCTATGGATTTAAGTTGTCCATTCTATGAACTTAAGTTGCACCTTCTTTTTTTTAAGAAAAGCAACCAGTGAAGCAAATTGGCCCATTCTATGAATTTAAGTTGTCCCTTCTATGAACTTAAGTTGCACCTTATTTTTTCTAAGAAAAGCAACCAGTGAAGCAAATTGGTATCTAGTAGCATAACTTCTTCACATTTTCAAGTAAAATCAAACAAGAAATTTCAAGTTCCAATTCCTAGAATCTAAAAGCAAAAGTATAAAGTGGATGCTAGAAACATACATCTTATTTTCTCTATCATTTCTCTTTCTAAAAAATTACCCAACATACACTAACCTCAAAGTATTTTAAAAACTCAAATCTGCAAGTAACCTAGATCTCAAATTTCTCAAAAAAAAATAAAATGGTAAGGAGATTGAAGAAATGCTCAAGAAATTGAATACTCAGGAAGTTCATAGAGGGGGCAACTTAGGTTCATAGAAGGGGCAACTTAGGTCCATATAAGGGGCAATTTAAATTCATAGAATGGGCCAATTGTTTCACTGGTTGCTTTTCTTTAAAAAAATAATGTGCAACTTAAGTTCATAGAATGGACAACTTAAATCCATAGAATGGATAACTTAGATCCATAGAAGGGGTAACTTAGATTTAAACTTAGATTTGACTACAAACCGACTTCTTGTTTTGTGAATTTTTTTTCCACCGTTTCATGCATGGAGAATTTCAGTTCGTCCGTTTCACCCAAATCCTAAATTTCTCGAAAAATAATAAAAACGGTAAGGAGATTGAAGAAATGCTCAAGAAATTGAATATTCAGGAAATTCATAGAAGGGGCAATCTAGATTCATAGAAGGGACAACTTAGGTCCATATAGGGGGCAATTTAGATTCATAGAAGGGGCAACTTAGGAAATCCAGATTCGATTACAACCAATTCCATGTCTGGGGAATATTTTTTCCTCCGTTCCATGTCTGGGGATTTTTTTCTCCTCCGTTTCATATTTATGTAATTTCAAAAAAATCTCTCCATGAGTTGGGCATTATTTGCCCCAACTCCCATTGAAATGCAATTTCCCCTAAAATTTTTATAATGGTCCACTTTTCTCGAGACAAAAATAAAAAAATTCGTATTTTTACAAATTTCTTTTTTTTATCATGTATTTTTACTAATATCCGGCAATCTAATTTTCTCAGCAAGGATTTTTTTTTTTTTAAAAAAAAAAAAACAGCTCAACCCAACATATAAAATAAAAAACCAAGTCCATACAATACAATACAATTAACACGTACAAGGCTGCCCTGGCTTAATCTTTAGCAGCCTTAACTACCATCCTAGACACTTTTAACTACTTTAAAAACCTTGAAAAAAGAACACAAATGACAGAAAGTCTAAGAGAGAATTTTGAAGGTCATGACTGGCCTTCTTCGGATTGAGCAAACCCTACACAAATGAATGGTTTTGGATTGTCAAAAATGGTTATAATCACATTTTGCGGGGGTTTTTTATCACCGCCGGTACGGCGGTAAAAAAAAAAAAAAAAAACTGTCGGCGAAGGCAATATTTGGCATAGTGTTTCTTAATCCTTATAGATTTGGATTTAAGGAGGAACTGCATATATTGGGGTTAATTCGGCTGTTCATTATTGGTCTTACCATGCATGGTTGTTAAAATCTTACGATACAGAATACGTATCTTACGATTCGTATCGTCAGCTTCCAAAACCAATATGTATCCCACCCCGTATCTTTTTTGTATAGAAATCCTACGATATGATGACGTATCTTACGATATAATAGCGTATCCCGATTTGAAATGTATCCTATGATTTTTTGTTGAGAAGAAATCATACCATATTTTAAGAATTAAAACACAAACACAAACACATTCTCAATCGTTTATTCTAATTATTATAAAGAGGAGGACTAGCTTGGAGTCTAAAGTCTTGGTCATTCCGATCAAAAAACTAGAGCAGAAGTCTTGCATTGCCAACTTTAGCTTTTAGCTTTATTTGTTGGATGCCTTGTCATGGCCCAGCTGTTTCCTTTTGCATTTCTGAGAAAGCACAACAATTACTACTATATAGTGGAGTACAACTCATCACTCAGGTAAGAAACTCCATAATCTACTTTCTACTTTGAAAAATGCGGAAGTTTTTCCTACTTTTTTAGTTTCCAAAATTGCCCTATTCGTGCCCATAAAATAACACTTACACGCACCCGACGAAGAGCCGGCCCCAAACAGAAGGGTCGTTTTGACCCCATTTGGTACCTGACTTCCATTGGTCTTCCCAATTCACTAAATTCTTTTAGTCGAGTCCTACATTACTCTGCGGTACAGATTGTGAAGGTTGGTATCTTCGGTTGTGTCGCTTCCAACAACAAGGGCAGCGATTTAGACGGCCACGGAATTACCAAACATCAAATGTTTTTCTTCATCCAGATGGGGCACACAAAGACGAACACCGACACAAATGACTTTCTTCGGAGCTCAACTAACCACCTCACACCCCACGTATTCACACATGTACGCACACACGGAGCGCATATCCAACCTTTATGTACATAATGTGGGACAACATGTATTGCTCTGTGTCTTATTCCGAAATTGACATAGGTGAATTGTACTCCTAGATTTGGATTTAACGAGGAACTTCGTATCCTGGGGTTAATCTAGCAGCTAATGGATGGCGCTATCAGAAATCTTGTAGTGAGAGATTTAATCGGTTTAATGCCATTTTTTCTTAACTTCTTAATTGGTCTTGCACAGTGCAAAGATAGATATTCTCTTCTATTGTCATCTCCTTAAATCCGAAGCATTCTCAAAGTCTTTACCAATTTGTTCAGAGTCAAAGTATAATATCTTGATCCAACCAACTGCTTTACTGATCATTTTTGTTACCCGAGAACCTCTTTACCCTCAGTGCCATTATTCAATCCCTAGACATGCTACTTTCAACTTTCTGTCAACCGTTGTACAATTCAAGGTAAAAAAATTAAATAAATAAAGCTTAAGAAATCCTTAAAGGTGATGTTTTTATGATCAATAACTATATTAATATAAATTACTCTGAACAAATTGGTAAAGATCTACAGAGAGAGAGAGATGCTAGTGTGTCTTACTCTAGGTTTTTATCCATTAATTCTGTACTCTATTGTATAATGTAATTAATTCTTATCTCTGTTGTATCTTGGTTTGTATTTATTAATTCTGAACTCTGTTGTATCTTGCTGGTAAGGCTACTCTGAACAAATCACACATTTCTAACATGTAACTTGAATAGTTATTATTTGTTGTGTTTTCTAAGAGGAACTGCAAGGCTGCTCATTAATATGAAATTTCGAAAAAGAAATGTCTCATTCATAAAAAACCCCAAGGGGATTATCGCAATGGTTCATCATTGCATTCCAAGAAGGAGGGTAATTTTGAAGAATAATGATTGTGTTCCTTAAGAAATTGAGCTTCCATGAAGGGACCAAAATTTTGAGAGGGAGGTAGTAGCACTTTTCCCATAGACTTTCATAAATCTCTTGAAAGCTTGATCAATCGTCAACTCTAATCTCTTTGATATCACCAAAGTCACTTGTTTCACAGTGAAAGAATTACTAGTAACCCATTAACCAACAACTAAGCATAAATTGGAGAAATCTAGTATAATACAAGTACAATACTATCCTAAGATAATAGAATGAAATTGAACTTCTAACCATTCATCACATCTTCTTATCTCGCAAGTTTCATGGAAGTACTTGGTTCATCAACTGATTGATGGCTCACTGATACCGTTGTCTTACCTGTAGAAAAGTAATTCTTCAGCTTTGCACAGAATTCGGTGGTTGAGTGCTAACTGCTTAGCCAATCTGTGTGGCCTTGTCCTTCAAAGAGAAAGGAAAGAAGATCAACTTAAGGGCATAACTGCTGATGACATTAATCTGCAACTGGGGACCAGATTTTCATGAACTCATCAATGTATTTGAAAGGGTCATCATCATATATCCTGAGGTTCAAAAAAAAAAAAATCGTGTAACCCTTGATAATGTGTAAAATGCTATTGGTACTGGTTTTAGTTTCACAATTTCGTGCCTATTAAGCTGGCGACATAATTCCAGCAGGGACTCAAATGGATTTCCAACCCCGGGAAGGAGGTTTCTGAAATTGGTCCTGTTCTTATTCCGTCAGCCATGAACGGAATTGACAAATGAGATTGTCTTGGTCGAAGGGAAACTCGAATGGCCTTAAGAGTGTGTTCATTAATCTGTGCGTCGGCAGGGATAATATCTTGATGTAAAGGCGCACGGCCACGAATGTAGTGCAAGCACTCCTAATGAACTAGCATACTTCAAGAAGCTATGAAGTAACGTCTAAGACTCAAGTATCGAACAAAACATGTACGTACTTATAACGTCTAACTCCAGATTTTAGGATTGGCTCAGCTATTTTGCATAAATTAGAGTCTTGTTTCACAACAATTGATTTCAATGAAGAAAAGGGCTCAGATCGCAAGCTTTTATTTTTTAGGCAATTTGAAGTCAATCAGCAGCCAAACGGTTACAAAAAATATGAGCAGAGACAAGGAAGTCAAGGCTAAGCAAATAAATTTTGAAAAAAGTGTTTAACAAAATGCTTATGTACGAATAAGTCTTTTGAAAGCCCAAGTCGTACCATGAATTTAAGACACAGACTTGACATATTGCACTGTCTGAAATGACTCCAGGACCCAAAGTACCTAGAATGGTGCAAAAAAGGAAGAAAGGAAGGGGAGAAAAAAAGCGCCTCATTGCTAATTTGTTTGCTAGTCTTACAAATTTATGCAAAGAGGTACTAGCACACTTTAAGTTGATTCTTAGGATGTGTCATCAGCTGGTCTCCAATAGCAACCACCTCCGGCTGATGAATTTTTCCGGCGAAATTTCACTACAAAAAATTAGTGAAATCACTATTTCTCAAATTTCACTAACCTCCACCCCACAACCACTTCCGGCCAGCAATCACCTCCGGCTGATGAATTTTTCCGGCGGAATTTCACTACAAAAAATTAGTGAAATTAACTATTTCTCAAATTTTACTAACCTCAACCCCACAATTACTTCAGGCCGATGAATTTTTCCAGCAAAATTTTACTACTCCAAAAAATTAGTGAAATTCATCACTATTTCTCAAATTTCACTAAGTTCATTCCGATTTCAAATTCACTAAATCTCAATAGGTCTGGATTTCACTTAGTAAAATTCAATGAGAATTTTTGGACATTATTATTAGTGAAATTCACTAATTCTATTACCACCAAATCGACTCCAAACTCAGTATAGTTGAAGAAGACGAAGAGTGTTTTACAACCAAATTAACTAATTCGTCCAGCTGTACTAATAATTTTAGTTCCAAACAGAGAGAGAGAGAGAGAGAGAGAGAGAGAGAGAGAGAGGTAGCAAAGAAGAAAATGGGCGACGAAAGCACTCCCACTGACACCTTTCCGCCACTGTCACCGCCTCTCGTTGCCGACCAAGCCGCAGGAGAAGCGGACGCAACGGAGGCAACAAAGCCGGCGGTGGAGGGAGGCGACGAGAAGGAGCAGCGGCAAGCAGAAGGAGTATAGGGAAACGGCAGCGAAGAGGCAGACGAGGAGGAGGAGGAGAGAGGAGGAGGAGGAGGAGGAGGAGGGGAGAGAGAAGGGTTACGACGACGAATTCAGCGCCCTCCGAATCGAAGACGGGGGAGTGAAGAAGAAGATGAGTGGAAGTTCGGGCAATTTCGGGCGAAATTTTCAGAAATCCTTGTTGGTGCTTTTTTCCAGAATCAAGTGGAGTGCGAGGGAAGAGGGCGTCCTAATCTGGACCGGCCCGTAAATTACCCTCTTGCTAACCTCAGGTTTTGGTCTCAGATGAGTATAGGATTATTCTTAACTTTGTATCCCAGACGGGTCTCGAGTTAAGATTACTTCATAGCTTCTTGAAGTTGGCTAGTTCATTAGTAGTGCTTGCGCGCACTACATCATGGCCGTTGGCCTTGACATCAAGATATTATCCCTGCGGATGCACAGATTAATGAACATAGTCTTAAGGCCATAGAAGCCAACCAAGGAAACACCCATTGGGCCAAGTCCAAAAAATTTACTTTTTATATATGTAGAAAGCAAGAAAACTAAGGGATAGACTCATCCCTCAATCCATCATACTAGTATGACCCGTATTGATGCATGAATTGTCTAATAGCACAATTTGTCTTACAGACAAAACCTATCTCAATCACCCAAATGGCAAACACAAGAAAAACATTTTGTGGCCAGTATTTAAACTTTCGAATACAGACACAAAACATATTGAAAATATTGAAATCAATTACATTGTCTGAAACAGCACTCTTGTCATACAATCGATTCTTAATAAAAAGCAAGAAACTATTCAAAGCAAAGTTATTTGAGAGTAAGCTTCATATCCACCCTAAAAGGGGTGTTCAGCAGCTCATGCAGTGGATCTTCAAGTGCTATGGAGATCTCTACTTATTGTTACTCTTGCCTCTCTCTAGCCTTCTCTTAAAAATTCACAACGCTAAAATTGAACTAGGATTGTCCACTTATAGCGACTGGGCCTAAAAATACATGAGAATTAAAAAAACAACACAAAACACGCGTCGAGCATCAGGACGGGCCCAACCACTGTTCAAAACAATCTTCCGGTGAGCTCAGCATTAACTTCGTGAAGGGCCCAGCGGACGCCTGTGACTCCCGGCCGCAAATTCCAACTTAATAAAAAATAATAATAATTATCACTATTCAAGCCTCCAATCTCCTTGGCAACACTCCCAGAGCCTTTTGGAAACTCCATTTCGCATCCATCGGTCCACAGAACCTGTAAACCTGTGAAACACGTTAAACTCACCAAGTTATTAAACAAAAGAACCGAACAAAAGTAAATTCGAGGACTTAAATGAGTATACTATCAACTAAGCAATCAAATGGCCTCTAGATGAAACAGAGACTTTAAGTATTTGCAAATATAGAGCCTGTAATGAGAGAAACCTGATCCTTTGGAGCTCTTTAACAGTGGAGATAGGATGGGGTAATAGAAGCTTCCACCAAGGTATGGAAATTGGTGGAACACTGGAGACTAGAATAGGAATTCATCTGAGGGTCAAAAAAAAAAAAAAAAAATAGTAATACTTTCGTGCTTAAAAGAATAAGCAGTCTGAAAAAATGCAAACAAAATGAAGATGCAGAAAGTGAGAAATTACATGATTGGCAGGCGA
This sequence comes from Rhododendron ovatum, assembly GCA_019656835.1. Classification (NCBI taxonomy): domain Eukaryota; kingdom Viridiplantae; phylum Streptophyta; class Magnoliopsida; order Ericales; family Ericaceae; genus Rhododendron; species Rhododendron ovatum. The sequence goes on from CM033799.1 coordinate 37,101,197, forward strand.
CTACTCCGAATCCCACCTCGAAGCCTCTGAATCTGAAAGCCCAATAATCACACAAAAGATTTAGGATAGATAACATTTTCCATGGTTTATTTCACACACAGGCTGGGCAAGACACACAAAGACACGTGCAATTCGAAGAATAACTTACATATTTTAAATGTTGGAATATGAGCAATCTTGTGCCAATCTTCTCCGATTTCCCTCTCGCATCTTTTCTCAAGAAGGGGACACCCACTTATATCCAAAGATTGAAGAGATGAAAGGCTACTCAACCACTCCGGCCGAGATTCCAACCCACTCAAACAGAAAATACTCAAACTTCTCAAGGTAGGGAGGTGCCCAAGTTGATCAGGCAGAGCCGTGACCTCTGGCCATCCATATAAAGTTAGACACTCCAGGGAGGTGAAATGGGTCCATGGTGGTGATGCAGCACTTGAGGAGGGCCACGGGAATTTTCTATACTCCTCTCCGAATCCACCTATATCCAATGATTTAAGGCTGATGGTGCAAAACAGCCCCTCCTCCCAATAACTCCCCCAACTTGGACAGCAGGATGTAATAGCCAGCCTCTTGAGGGATGTGAGGCTGCATAATGCATCTGGATTGGGTGTCTTTAACTTTGGACAGCCCTCTAGCTATATATCTACAAGGTTTGGTTGTAGCAGCCCTTTTGGTAAACAAGTCAGCTCATCGCAGCATGTAATTGAAAGTTGTCGAAGGGACGTCGAGCCGTTGTATGCTGCTTCTGTTTCATCAATTGGATTGAGCATTTTTAACTTTGGGCACAAGATTATGCTTATATCTACAAGGGTTGGTTGTAGGAGCCCTTCTGGCAAACACGTCAACTCATTGCAGCTTCCAATTTGAAGTTCTTGAAGTGAGGTCGTGCCCTTGAACGCTGCTTTTGTTTTGTCAATTGGATCTATCAGGTTCTAGCAATGATATACACATTTCTAACTTCTCAAAAAAACCTAGGTTTTCTACCTGGTTTGGTGAATAACTCAGCGCATCTATTTCCACTATTGCCATATCTATCTTTGTTTAGCTAGTTTGGCAAACAACGTGCAGGATGGAGGGGGGAGTTCGAAAACTTTTCCTCACCCATTTGTTTGGTTTGAGGGAAAAGAGAAATCAAAACAGCAAAATAGAGTATTAAGTACAGTGAAAATTTTCCTTCATTTTTCTGGTTAATTATTTTCTCTTCTCTTCCCTCTTTTTCCACAAGGTTCCAAACAAAGAATTAGGGGTTCATTGTTTTTTCTCTTTTGCCAATCTTCAATTATGGCTCCATTTGTTTGGACATAATACCTTTTCCGCAAAAAATATTTTACCAATTTTGGGTGTTTGGTCGCATAAACTTGAAATAAATTATTTTTTAAAGAAAATATTTTATAACCACGAGAAGAATTAACTTACAGTGCAAAAAACATTAAATTACATCATTTCATCTTAAGGATGAACTAGCTTTATTATTCGATCTCATAACCTTTGTGGACCTCAGGCCCTTGACAAGAACTTGTTCTTTAGATGACGTCAATCTTGTACCATATGTTAATTTTAGACAATCTATGTTGGAACTTAATTTTATGGTTTGCAACCAAATAATGCAAAATAAATTTCATGCAACTATGTTACTTGTAAAATATTTTACGTAAAACCAATTTTGTCTGAAAAATATTTTATTTTGACACAAATGGAGCCCAATGTACCAATAATTTTGCAATCCGTATCTTCATGAGCAGGGATGGGTTAATTATACCTTATCTTGGTAATTATGGTGAATAAGACAAAATTTAGTAATTAACTGTTGAGTGGATAGAAAAGGACCTGGAAGGGTTGTCAACTTGGGACAATTCTGGATTGCTAACTCTTGGAGACGAGGGAAGAACTCTATTTTACTTGCGGCAGCAGTGGGCGATGATAATACATCTGACCATTCTTCTAGCTGGAGCATATCATCCAATTTGAAGTTTATCAATGCCGGAAATACTCCCGTTGCTGCTGCCCCATAAAATTGATGACCAATAATACTCTTCAAGCTGTGCAAGCCCACCATTTCCAAATACGCAAGATGCGGAAGGTGCCCGAGCGCAGGGACTTGCTCACAAAATGTACAGTTTAAAAAAAAGATCTTCACCAAATTTTGAAGCGAGCGGGCATCTTTTCTGATCCATGATGCCAATCTTCATCCTCCAAAATTAACAAGTTCTAATTCCTTAACATTCTGGTGGGGTTCGAGTCCTTCCAACACATCCTCATGGTTATTGTCGGACTCTTTCGGGATTTTGTCCCATTCCAAACAAAATTCTTGAATGTCTGATTTTTCTAACATTTTAGCCATGCCTGCTTCATCCTTGTCTTTCATGTGTTGTAGATTGTAAATTTGTAATCTACCTCTTAGCTTGCTTAAGCTACCCAACTCTTGAATTCTACTACCACTCTTCTCGCCCACAACAAAGAATGGTAAGGTTTGCAGGGATGTCAACTGCCCTATATTCACTGGCATCAATTCCCTATGTTCTTCTCTATCTCGAAGATAAAAATGTCTTAAGCTAACCAAATTGTGGAAATCTTTTGGAAGCTCTTCCACATACTCTGGCAGTTTCAATGTTTCCAAATTATAGAACTTGGTGATACAATTTGGGACTTTCGTGATATAAGGACCAGAGATGTCAAGAAATCTTAAATGTATGGACTTGCATATTGAACTTGGCAACTCTTCCACACGAGATTCTCTTAAACGCAAGGCACGAATATGTTTAAAATCTTTGTTGGTTTCAGGGAGATGTCCTGTTACAAATAAGGTTCTCAATCTGCCAACATTTTCTTCTGAAATGACTAACTGTGTTTCTTCCCTAAGATACAACGATAGATGTTGAACATCGAGACTATTCTTCACCTCACTAGCTTTCAAAGTCAAACAATTACCATGTGAGACATGGAGTGCAAGATCATGTACAAGATCATGCATCTTACAACACAAGATATTGTTATACTCATCGAATTCCACTTCCTGGAATAATGAATTGCGCACCAAGGTAGTGAAATACTCATTGCCTAACTCTTCCATTTGCACCTCACTTCTTGAAGAAGATATCCTAGACCCATCCAAAGTTGAATCAACTCATCCTTTATAATGATATGGTCTTTTGAGAAAATAGAACAGTATGCAAAAGATTGTTTCAAAGATGGTGGTGCTAAATGGTCAAAACTAAGCCTCAGGACCGGTATAATTCCATCTTCTCTTTCCAATAAACTCCATATTTCACTCTTCTCGATGGACTTCCATCCTTGTTCATCCTGTTTTGAGTACAATAAACCTCCTAATACGTTTATCGCTAATGGCACACCCTTACACTTTTCTACCATTCTTCTTCCAATATCCAATAAAGTTTGAGTTTCTCTTGGTCCACCATTGGCAAATGCTCTTTTCCTGAACATTGCCAAACAATCAGCTTTTGATAGTGTCGTCAACTGATGGGTGCAAGATGGGGATATTCGCATTGCTGATACGACATCCATACTACGGGTAGTTACTAAAATTCTGCTTTCCTTAGAGCCACCTATTCCTATCAAAGAATTTCTCAGGTCTACCCATAAATGTGGATTCGTGTTCCAAACGTCATCTAATACAATTAAGTATTTTTTTCCTTTTAGTTTTTCTCCAAGCTTTCTCACCACTCCTTCAATGTTTGGTGTCTCAGATTTTTCCCCATTTAGAGATTGCACCATCTCATTCAATAACCTTTCTACCTTGAAATCATCAGATACACAAATCCACATTCTCTCCTGACCAAAAATTTTCAAAACATTTGCATCTTTGTAGACTACCTGAGCAAGAGCTGTCTTGCCTAGCCCAGGCATTCCTACAATGGCAATGACTTGCAAATCACTGTCGATGTTGGAGCCAAGTAACATATCTACCACTACCTTAACATCATCATCCCTCCCCACCACTTCTGTATCACCAATAAAAGGAAGAGTCTTCCTTAATTCCCTAGGCTCAACAATAGCAACATTGAGTTGTTCAGCTGGTTTAAGACCGAAATCATTTGCTGCTTTACAAATTCTGTCTAACAGTTTATTGATGTTACTAACCTTATCAATCATCTTGAAACGAAACACCAATGGATTAGAGTGGGAGAATAAATTGCGCACCTTGTTCCTCATCCGGTTTTGTACCTCAATCTTTCTTTGAAGTGCTTCATAGGCCAATTCATCCAGCACGTTCTCAGCATCGCAGGTTGCAGCTTTGAGTTTCTTCAACCATGCCATCATAGTTTGTGATGTTATTTTCGGTTCTCAGCATCATGTAACAAAGCCTGAATTATTTCTAACCTTTCACGGAGCTTTTCAAGGTCCTTCTTGAAACCCCATGCCAGGTTAATCTGATTGGTTGCTAGGGGAAGCAAACCATTGAGGACTCCATTGGCTGCAGCGATGAGCACTGCCTGAGCCATGTATTTTTTATGAAAACAGAAGTTGGGACTTGAAGACAATTAGCAAGATAATAATACAAGGGAAAATGAAAGAGGTGTTGTGACAACAGCAGATGGAGGACAACTATTATTAAGCGGAAGAGAACCAGGAGTCTAGCTTGCTTGCCATTCCGATCAAAAAACAAAAGCAAAAGTCTTGGTCATTGCCAGCTTTAGCTTTATTAATTTATTGGATGCTTTGACATGGCCCAGCTATTTAGCTTTTTTTCTTTTTGGACAAAGCGCGATAATTATGTTGTGGTGTACAAATCACTCGTAACTCAGGAAAGTAACACATAATCTACTTTCTACTTTGAAAAAGACGGAAGTGTTTCAAAGACAGAGACTCAAATACGAACACCGACACAAATGACTTTCTTCAGAGCTCAACTACCCACCTCACACCCCTGCATATTCACAGATGTACGCACACACAGAGCATGTGCCCAACCTCTACGTACATAATGTACAATAAAATGAAATGAATTGCTGTGATCTTATTCTGAAGTTGACATGGTTAATTATGCTCCTTATGGATTCGGATTTAATCAGGAGATGCGTGTTTTGGGGTCAATCCGGCTGTTAATAGAAGGCACTACCAGAAATCGTGTTAGTGGAGTAATTCGATGGAACAGAGATATCTCAACTGACATAAAGACTATACAATTTCCAAATACGACAGGGCATTTCTCATTTCCTAAAATTAAACTTAATTCTATGCTTTTGTGCAGGAGAGTAGCTTTTAAGACCACCCTCATGTGAGGAAAGTTGGCTATTCATACGAGTTTGAGAAGTTGCTAATCGTGTTAGTGGAGTATTCATTTTAACGTCTTGACATTAATATGTTTTCTTAAATAGCAAAAGAGAAGTTTGCCCCCTTCAATAGAGGCATTAGACATACTTTTCAAAAAGCCAAATGGATTTCATAATTGATGAGGGTGGGTTGGTGGACAAGAAGCCAACAAAAGAAAAAGGAAAAAGGTTCGTAGGAAAAATGGCATAATTAATGGTGAAGGTAATCAACTCAAAATTCTTCTTGTGCTTTCGGGGTGAGTCCAACTATGTATGCACCATTTGGCGTACACCAAATATACATCAGATTGTGCCGATTTATTTTGGGGTTTGAATGATCAAAGTCATTCAATTTTACTATTTTTATTATATTAATTTATACTACCTTTGTAGGTGTGGAATTCTCACATAATGCAACTCTGAATGCCGTGATTTATATCCTTTTATTTTGGAAATTAAGACAACGGAACATGCAAAGTTCAGAATTAAGTGTTGCAAACCAAGACTAAAAACACACTAGTATCATCAAATTACATACAGTAGTCGGCTTCCTACGCGAACGCCTTTATTTTGGGAAATGCGGACGCCGATTTCAGTCGTTGGATTATGTTTTGGATGGCTCGGATTCGTGGACAATCTATTCTCGCGAATAGATTGTCCGCGAATCCGAGCCATCCAAAACATAATCCAATGGCTGAGATCGACATCTACAAATAACCCACTCTAAGGGCGTCCTTAGGAGAAGATTTGTGTAACACGGCCGGTTTAATTTGTGTCACTGTTTTTTTCTGGTGAGATGGCCAAACAGCCTGAAGAGGCGAGGCTGTGTTGCCGCTTTCTACCCAAAACGCTGTTTTTAGCCTAATGGCGCAGCTAATCCTTCTTTGCAAGCACACCAGATCCTCATTTGGCGGATTCATGAAAAAGACTAGGAAAAAAACGATCCGGTGATTGAGAAGCTCAATAAAAGACCAGTCCCATGAATTCCTTCCTCAGCTGTAGAGCGCTATGAAAATGCAAAACAAAGCTCCATTTCTGCTGAACAACCGCATTCTCTCTCTCTCTCTCGGGAGTGAATTCACAACATCCAGTGATGAAATGGCTTTCATCCGGTACGGCCATATCTATTTTCATAAAAATAAACTCACACAAATCATCTCCGATAAGGTAATATATATTAAGTATTCGATTACTGTTATCTTCAACGAGGTTCATCATCTCGACAATTTCTACAACCTCAACCATTTCGATCATAGAAATAACCTGTCGTGAGTTCACAATTTATCAATTACATGAAGACACAGTCCCTGCAAAGGGACTATAACAAAATGGGTTTGATCAAGTGTGGCTAAACATATTTTCATAAGTGGTAGATTCCCATAATCGACAAGGTTTATCATCTTGACAAATTATATAATTTGAACAATTCCGATTGCAGAAATAATCCGAAATGAGTTCACAATTTACCATTTACAAGTTAAAATATATACAATGGGAGCTCCACATCATTGTGACATCGTTTTAATGGACTTCGCAGGTTTAACATTCGAAGTTCCAAAAGAATAGTACGAAAAATTCGCATCTCTGAAGTGCTAGTTTTTCAAATGTAATTGATCCAGTGTAGACGAACCTATTTTCATAAAAATACATTCGCAGAGATCATCTTCAATTGTGTATCAATTAGCATTAGCTTCAAATGATCTTCAACATGGTTTATCTTCTTGGTAAATTCTACAACTTGGACACTTTCGATCACAGAAGTAATCCGAAATGAATTCACAATTTATCAATTACAGTACAAGTTTCAATCCATACAATGGGAGCTTCGCAGGTTCGAGATGCAAAGTCCCAATAGAATCTGGACTTCGTTTTGGACAACCTCGCGTCTGTGAAGTGCGACTTCTTCGCCAAACTCGCTCGACTGCAAGAGAAAAGGCCAAATCAGATATGTGGGTAAGCTCTTCTCTGGGTATTCTCTATGCAAAACTCATTTTCAAGACTGGAAGCGATTAAAGTTTCTTCAACTTCTCCAATCTCCAGAGGTTCATACATGGGTACAAATCACAAGCCTCGCTTGCATTTTATTTCCCCCTGGAATTCGTTGCTGCACATGATCGTCCCCAGACTCTCATATGCTACGTTCGCATATTAATGAATTTCTGCATGGAAGTATATTTCCGTGGGGGAAGTGTTTGTTTCCAAAAAGTAACAATTGGCCTAGGAACAGCGAGTAGTGCAGTTCTAGGCCTGATGCAGGCGTGCCAGGGCAGGATTGCTGCCCAAATTCGTATCAAGGCCTGGAAGCCTTAATCTGACTTCTAACTGGACGAAAGTGCACGACCTAAGAGTGGAGACCGTGAGGAGGTTCGTGGTTTGCCTTTGCGGGCTAAGGACTTAAAGTTTCCTAATCGTGTGAAAAATTGAAAGAAAGGTAGAGTAAGGCCTAAAACAGAAATAAATAGACTTTATTAACAGTTTAACAAAGTCTGATTACAAGGAAATGAAATAAAATCTAGGCTTGGCTAGATTGAGTACAAACTATTCTAGAAAGTAAAGGTAATTGAACGATAAGCAGTGGGCTTGTTTGGTCGGGGACCGAAAGATAAAAATAGTTAAAACCTAATTGAAATGTAATTTGGATAAGCCATGGGCTTTGATGGTCGTGGACCTAAAGATAAAAGATAAAGGAAATATAAATTTGCATAAGCCGGGGGCTTGATGGTCGGGGACCCCTGCCAAGGCCTTCAACTGTGGTATTTATAGGCAGAAGTTCCAGGCCTTGAGCTGCTTAAGCTGCTTCCACAGGCCTTTATGCATGGCTGCCAAGTGTCCTCCTGGTAAAGGCTTAGGCTTGAGCTGCTTCTACTTCCTCCAATGAGCGATTGCCACCTATCCAAGCCTTACTCCTCACTCCAAGAATTCAGCTAAGGCCTGAAAGGCCTGAAAAAGCTCTATTTTCCTGCATAAAAAACTTGTAAAAGGGCAAAAGGAATTGGCTGTGCAGAATCACAAAGGCCTTTTGAGCTGCTTGTAAGCTGCTTGAATGCCTGAATAGAAGATCTTGGGCCCACCAAGGTCAAAGGCCAAAATTTTATCAGGCCTTTCAGCTATTTCATTGGCTCTTGAGCCCTTTTTGAGGGCCCACTTGCTATTATTAGGCATTTCCATATATATACATATACATTTATATATGGAAAAGAGAGATTTCGTGGGACTTGTGCCCTACCACTTGCTTTCTTTAGGCTTTCATACAGCAGGCCTAGTTGAGCTGCTTGTGAGCAGCTTGAAAGAATCTTCTAGGCCTTTAAGCTGCTTGTGCAGGCTTGAGCTGCTTAGGATGACTCCATTCATGGCTGCCACGTGTCCCAAGCCTTGCTTCATGCTAAAAAATGGGGTCTTACCAGCTCAGACCTTGAGCTGCTTGTGAGCAGCTTACCCAGACCTGTCTAACAGGAACATTCTAGGCCTTTGAGCTGCTTGTGAGCAGTTTGGCCAGGACTTACCCAGCAGGAACATTTTAGGCCTTTGAGCTGCTTGTGAGCAGTTTGGCCAGGACTTACCCAGCAGGAACATTCTAGGCCTTTGAGCTGCTTGTGAGCAGATTAGAGGCCTTTTTCCCTGCCAATTAACAGGCTTATGTAACCTTTCTAAGGAAGTAGGCCCATCTGTTATTTGGGCCCGAACTCAATGTGAATCATGGGCCTTCGTCCATTGTAAGCCTTTTGAGCCCAGGCCTGGAAAGAAGGCCAGGCTTTAACTAATTTAAACCTATTAAAAGACCTTGTTACCCCTCAGAACTGGGCTAGGCCTGGATAAAACACTCAGATCTAGTGGGTCAACCCAAGTCTTCGGCCAATCTTGGACTTGGGCTTGTGATAACGAAATCTTAGGCATAATTTGGCCCAGGCCTTTGAAAACTCAACTCGATCAGTGGCATTCAAATCGGCCCGATTTCGTGAATGACCGATCATGAGGCTTTTTAGCGCCTGAGACCTTCATTCAAGGCCTTCTTCTAACCACAAATTGATTTTCTGAATTTTGGCCAAAAATGGGTGTAAACAGGAAGAAGTTATTAATTCGTTTGGTTCCCCTTTTTATTTTACTTTCTCATCTCAACTCCCTCCGATGTAATTAAACACAGCATAAAGAAACTATACTAGGCCTGAACGCATTTCCAAGTTGCACAAGGACGTAAATTTGAATAAGCAAACAAGGACGCAACACCAGCTAGCAACAAGATTTCACTCTACGGACCTATTTGAACAACATTTCGGAAAAATAAGAATCAAGGTTCACGAGCCCAACTTGAACCGGGCCAAAAGGTTATGGGCAACACCAATGGCGGAGCCATTAAGGGGCTAGGGGTGGCCAAGGCCCCTCAGGTGTTTTTTATTTTTATTTTTTTGAGTTTTGCATGATAAATTATTATTTTTTGAACCATCAACTTGTGTAAGGAATATAGCATGTTCGTCACTTGGTTGTCACTAATTAATTTGTCACATGTGAAGTGGAATAACTCTCTCATAGTCATTTAAAATTTTTCTTTAAAAGAAAACAAAAAAACACCACATTTTATGATTTTGATAGTTAAAACCTTTTTTAGCAATACTTAATTAAATTTTAAACTCTATTTTAATATACTTAATCAATCTTTAGAATTTCATTTTTGTCAAAACAAAAAAAAATCTCCTCTTAGTTTGGCCCCTCCCGAGTGGAGATTCTAGCTCCGCCATTGGGCAGCACTACTATATGCTCTTGAAGATTCCAGTACAGAATTCAAGCCATGGCCTGGCCTTTTTCTTCTTCTCTTCCTCAAGATGATGCAGGTCTGCCAGTTTTTCAGCCGCCCCTTACCACTGCAACCATCTTATGCTCTATCCTTTTAAGAACTATCTTCCTGACTGCCTCCTGCGACTGTGCTTTCCGTTTCTTCGCTTCGACCTGTGCAAGTTCAAAATCCGGTTTCAAAGGAAAAGCATTACATTGGATGAATAGAAATAGATTCCGTGGTCGATCATCACTTAGCAAATTAAGATTGAGAGAGTGCAGTACTGGCCAAAAGAAGCGAATACCTGTGAGACGAGGGAATCCAAAATGTCATCCTCATAAAAGGAAGTCACTAGCAAACTAAAGCCTCCGCATCTTTCAATTTGTTTAATGAGTCTGTCATCATGTATCGAACAGCAAAATGAAGTACTTCGATATGAAACATTCTTCAAAACTAGACTCCATTGTTTTTGTAGCTGTGACTCTCTGACCATATTGATACCAATGACCAAACATGTTACCAGGAAATTCTAATACCCTAATGAATTGCGTTTTGGTATGCATCTTCTGAAACATATATGGTACACTTACATCCAAAACGATAGACCACAAAGTGATCCCCAATGTTTCCCGCAAAATCAACCTACTAAGGTAAAAAGATTTAGGGAGATCGGATATTTTGTAACATATAATGTTCTTGATTTGGTCATTATATGGTCCTAAAAATATGTACTGTATGAAAAATTTGCAAGAGTGAATTTTTACTTTTGTTATCAAAAGAAGCCAATCCCCAGCAAATCTCACAATCTAGGCACCTGGCTTACCACGTTCCCGTTCTTGTTCTTCGTACTGGTACGAACCAACGTTCTAGGTAATATAGGACCACACTTTCAGAGAAGCAATCTGTTCACCAATACAGAGCTTATGAAGGGAAAAAAAAACCTTCATCAAAAAGACCACCAATAAGTAATTGACGTTGGCTACCAGACAGAAAATATACAGATGGAAAATAATGAAATCAATTTCAATGACTGAAACAGTATTCTTGTCATACAATCGAATCTAAATAAAAAAGCAAGAAATTATTCGAAGTAAAGTCATTTGAGAGTAAGCTTCATATCCACCCTAGCTAAAAGGGGTGTTCAGCAGCTCATGCAGTGGATCTTCGAGTGCTGGGGGGATAGGAGCCTTGGAGATCTCTACTTCTTGTTGCCTCTCTCTAGCCTTCTCTTATAAATTCAGAACACTAAAATTGAACTAGGATTGCCCACTTATAGCTACTGGGCCTAAAAATACATATGAGAAATCAAAAAATAAAACAAAACACGCGTCAAGTGTCCGGATGGGCCCAACCACTGTCCATAACAATCTTCCGGTGGGCTCAGCATCAACTTCCTCAAGGGCCCAGCAGATGCCTGTGACTCCCGCGCGGAAGGAGCAAGCAAATTCCGCCCATGACTATTCAAGCCTCCAATCTCCTCGGCAACACTCCAAGAGCCTTTCATAAACTCCATTTCGCATCCATCAGTCCACAGAACCTGCAAACCTATGAAACACATCAAACTCACCAAGTTATTAAATAAAAGAATCGAACAAAAGTAAATTGGAGGACTTAATTGAGTACACTATCTGTAGGGAGGTATTCCCGAACAAGATAAAACAATGGCCGAACATGTGGTACGAAAGATCACGGGATAAATACGATAAAAAACACCATGAGTGGTGATCGGCGATATAAACAAAAGGCATGAGAAGTCATTGGTCCAAGCTGTTTGTTCGGCAGAAAGGGACATGAGGTGACCGGTCCAGGCGGTCTGTTTGGCAACGAGATAGCCGAACAAGAAAAGAACTCGAAGCAGAGGAAGTACTCTGAAAGATTCCAGAACCATAATATCCCGTAAGGGATAAGATCCCAAGAGTATAGGATCTGGAAAAAATACCCAACGAGAATGGGATGTTCAGCCAGTTATGGAAAAGAATTCTAAATGGACTCTTAAGTAATAAAACTGATAAGGGAACGAGAATCCAAGATATCCAGGGTTTCCTATACGAGATAGGAATTCTAGGGCAACAAGGATACTTGGGCGGCAATCATCTATGATTTTATAAATACGAGGTAAACTTAGAGGCAAAAGATACGCAATACATGGCATTCATATTATTTTCCTATTGATAATTAGGGTTTTTCTGCTAAGTACGTGATACTAACTGAGGGATCGGAGGGCCTTTGTCACAAGAGGCAAAGGTGCACTCACCCCTTGTTTGTTTTACAGATTAGGGTTCCAACAAGAAGCTAGGCTTTCGATCAAGCAGCACGTGAGACTATTATACCAATATATTGTTATTCATAGAGGGCAGTTTTTGTCAACCAACAATTGGCGCCGTCTGTGGGAAACGAAAGAGTTCCCTTCGAAATACGAGCATGATAGAGGTAGATCCAGCAACACCACACGATCCAAAGAATCTGCTAGATGGAGGAAGAGATAAATCTCCACCTGAGGCTCCGAAAAAGCCCAATGTCGGATCTAGAAGGACCATGAGTAAGGGTCGCCCCCTTGCTGATCATGACAACTCAAAAAATAGAGAGGGAAGAACAACCTCAAGATCCACGAGAAGGAGTAATTCCCATCAAAGACATGAATCGATTGCACACTCAAAAAGTATGCACTACAGCAAGGATGTCCTCGATAAAAAGAGGCAGAAAATCGAGGAATATGCTCGTTTAATCAAGAAACGAGAGTACGAGATCCGGGAATTAGAAAGGATCCGAGAACACCCGGAGGACTCTGGACTCTCACAAAGAAATTCCAGGGGAGATGAGTATACCATGGTGAAATACAGAAAGACTCCTTCACGAGGAAGAAGGAGTAGAAGCAGAAGTCTCACCCCAAGACAACATAAGGTTTCTCCACGAAAAAGGAGGAGCCGAACACCAGAATGGCAGCGGGCTTCTTCACGAAAAAGGAGAAGCAAGAGCAGAAGTCTCACACCCGAGGAGGGAGAGATAAGGAGACACCATAGGGATAGGTACGAAAGACCTGATTTCGATTGGGAGAGGAATAGACCTAACAAAGCAAAGAGGCTAGAAGACAAGACCATGACTGCACAGGAGGCAGCAAGAAAGGCACTCAGCAATATTGCATCTTCCCCCTTTTCAAGGAAACTACAGGATGCTAGGTTGCCGAGCAGAGTAAAACACGGGACGTTTGTCCTCTACGAGACAGATGATGATCCTGTGGCACACATCTAGCACTACTAGCAAGCAATGTTTATGCATGAAGGGGATGATGCAATTATGTGCAAGATGTTCCCATCAAGTTTGGAGAAGGTGACTTTATCTTGGTTTCATAAGTTGGGTCCACGCTCCATTCGAGGATGGGTGCAGTTGGTCGAAGAATTCACTGCCCGGTTCCTGACTAGCAGAAGGGCCCCAAAGACTTTTGAGAGGCTCTCCGTTATGAAGCAAGGAGAGGATGAGCCGATCAGGAGCTATGCAAAAAAGTACTGAAAGACTTTCAACGAGATTGAAGGTTGCAGTGTGGAGTACGCGATAGCAACGTTCAAGACCGGTTTACCTATTCGGGGGGAGCTGCGTAAATCCCTGAACATGAGTCCAGTGTGAAACGCTGAAAAAATTAATGGAGCGAATAGAGCAGCATGCTAGAAACAAGGATGACATACTCCGGGAGGATGGTAAGGTAGCGGCCGAGCAGGTAAAGGGGCCTGTAAAGAAAGCAGATAAGTCAGAACCCAAAACCTACTGAGAGAGGAAAGACTATGGGCAAGCAAAGAAAGAGCCGTAAAAAGGACAAACAGGCTCTGGATCCCAAGTCTTTCTTTTCAATAAACACAGTTTGGAAGGAACCCATCTATAGGATTCTTTATCGAATAAAGAATCAGCCTTACTTCAAGTGGCCTCCAAGTCTAGGTGGAAATAAAGATGCAAAACATGCTACGAATCAGCACTGCAGTTATCACAAGGACTAGGGCCACATGACTGAAGACTATGAGATGTATAAGAAGCATCTTTATGATTTGGTCTCTTGTGGCTACCACAAGGAATTTATCCAGGAGAACCCAAAAGATAAAGGGAATGCCTTGGAGATGGATTACGAACAGAATTCTAAGGGGATAATCCATATGATACATGGATTAGCCACGCCTTATACGAGAAATGAGGTTAGGCTTCTTCAGAGGCAAATTAAGCACGACCAGCATGCTATGCGGTTAGGAAAGAAAAGAGGACGAGAAGACGACAAATGCAACGAGGCCATAGTTTTTACAGATGAAGACTTGGAAGAAGTCCGAGTGCCCCACAATGATGCTTTGGTCATAACTCTACGAATGGAGGATTATGACATTGAGAGAATCCTGGTGGATTCAGGGAGTTACACAGAGGTGATGTATTATGATGCGTTCAAGAAGTTGGGTTTGGCCCAGAAGGATTTGGAGCAATCCACAACACCCTTGGTCGGGTTTGGTGCAGGTGCCATCTGGCCCCTTGGGAAAATAACGTTGCCTGTCTGGGCTGGATCAGTGGTATTGAGAACAGACTTTCCGGTAGTAGATGTTCCTTCTTCCTATAACGCGATTATAGGAAGAACTTGGCTGCAAAAGATGAGAGCCGTCTCTTCTACTTATGACCAGATGGTGAAGTTCCCAGGATCTAACGAGGTTCAGAAAAAAAAAGGGTAATCAGAAGGTAGCCCAACATTGCTTAATTTCCTCCATTAAAAAAGTCTTAAAGGCCCATCATGTTCACACGTTAGAAGTACCGGATCAACCAACTATCGAGGACGTCGGTAGAAGTCTGGCAGAAAAGGTGGTTCAGGGAGTTACACAGAGGTGATGTATTATGATGCGTTCAAGAAGTTAGGTCTGGCCCAGAAGGATTTGGAGCAATCCACAACACCCTTGGTCGGGTTTGGTGTAGGTGCCGTCTGGCCCCTTGGGAAAATAACGTTGCCTGTTCGGGCTGGATCAGTGGTATTGAGAACAGACTTTTTGGTAGTAGATGTTCCTTCTTTCTATAACGCGATTATAGGAAGAACTTGGCTGCACAAGATGAGAGCCATCTCTTCTACTTATTACTAGATGGTGAAGTTCCCAGGATCTAACGGGGTTGAGAAAAAAAAGGGTAATTAGAAGGTAGCCCAACAATGCATAATTTCCTCCATTAAAAAAGTCTCAAAGGTCCATCATGTTCACACATTAGAAGTACCGGATCAACCGACTATCGAGGACGTCGGTAGAAGTCCGGTAGAAAAAGTGGTTGAAGGCTTGAAGAAGATACAAATCAATGAAACTGGTCCTGAAAGGTATTTTTTTAATTGGGGAAACATTGCCAGGAGACGAAGAGACCGAGTTGGTAAGCTTTTTAAAGGAACATGTTGATGTGTTTGCATAGGTACCAGAAGAGATGCATGGAGTAGATGCAGATGTGATCTGCCACCACTTGAACGTTGATCCACAACACAAGCCAGTCATTCAGAAGAAAAGAAGGGCAGCTGTACAGCATGTTGATTCTGTGATCGAGGAGGTAGATCGTTTGTTAGAACCCAAAGCAATAAGGGAAGTATACTATCCAGAATGGCTATCCAACACTGTGGTTGTGAAAAAGAACCAAAAATGGCGTGTCTGTATGGATTTCACAGATTTAAACAAAGCATACCCAAAGGATAGCTTTCCTCTTCCAAGAATAGACCAGTTGGTGGATGCAACTGCTGGGTACGAACGGATGAGTTTTCTCGACGCGTATCGAGGATATCATCAAATTGGCATGTTTGGGCCTGATCAGGAGAAGACTTCTTTCAGTACACCACGAGGGTTGCACTGTTATAATGTTATGCCCTTAGGATTGAGGAATGCAGGGGCAACATATCAAAGACTGGCAACCATCATGTTCAAAAAGCTGCTCGGCAAAACTATGGAAGTTTACATAGACGATATGATGGTAAAAAGTAAAACCAGACAAGGTCATATAGCAGATTTGAAGGAGGCTTTTGAAATCCCGAGGAAGTACAAACTAAAGCTCAATGCCTTGAAATGTGCGTTTGGAGTCGGCTTTAGGAAGTTTCTAGGCCATCTGGTGACCGTAAGAGGGATCGAAGCTAATCCTGATCAAATAACAGCCTTGCAAAGGCTGCAAAGTCCCAAAACCACCAAGGAGGTCCAGAGGTTGACTGGAATGGCTACAGCACTCAACAGATTTATCAGCAGGTCAAGTGATAAGTGCAGACCCTTCTTTCAATTATTGAAAAAAAGGGAAGGATTTGAATGGAGAGCGGAGTGCGAGCAAGCCTTCTAGGACTTGAAGAAGTATTTGGCCAAGGCCCTACTTTTGTCAACTCTACTGCTGGTGAGTCTTTGATTTTGTATTTGGCTGTTTCTGAACATACTGTAAGTGCAGTCCTGTTAAGGATATGGGATCCGAGTAAATCATTGTCTATTACATGAGCAAAACATTGCTAGATGCAAAAACGAGATATTTGCCACTCGAGAAATTAGTTTTGGCTTTAAGGACAGTGACTAGAAAATTGCCACATTATTTTCAAAGTCATAAGGTCGTAGTTTATACTAAATTCCCATTGAAATCACTGCTACGAAAAGCAGACTTCTCTGGAAGAATTTCAACTTGGTCCGTCGAGTTAAGCCAATATGATATTGACTATCAGCTGCGTACGGCAATCAAGGGCCAAGTGTTGGCTGATTTTGTGGCAGAATTCTCACTGTAGTAGCACTTCTGCCACCTACGAGAAAGGGGCAGGTAACTGAACCACTAACAAAGAAAAATCAAGTCCCAGCCGAACAGGATTCCCTAGAATGGAAGCTGTTCGTTGATGGATCAACATGTAATACTGGATCAGGAATTGGGGTTGTGCTTTTTCCTCCTGAAGGAGTGATGTTGGAACTATCTGTTCGGCTAGAATTCAGTGCGTTAAATAACATGGCAGAGTACGAGGCACTTTTAACTGGCTTGAGAAGTGCAAAAACCCTGAAGGTTAAACGAGTAAGAGTTTATTGTGATTCACAGCTTGTGGTTAATCAATTGTCCGGGGAATATGAAGCCTGGAGTGAGAAGATGGCGGCATATGTGCAGGCAGCCAAGGATCTGCTTGATACCTTCGAAAGGGTATACATTGAGCATATAAGTTCTGGACAGAATGCTCACACAGATTCACTGGCCTGGTTGGCTGCGGCCATACCAACTGAGTTTAAAAGGAAGGTAGCAGTAGAGTATTTGATTGAGCCGAGCATTGGAAGGAGTGTGGAGTTGGTCTTCAACGTGAATCAAGGATCAAGTTGGATGGACCCAATTATGGAGTTTTTACGAGATGAAATACTCCATTCGGATAAAAAGGAAACTCACAAAATAAAAACCAAATCTACTAGATTTTGGTTGTCCTCGGAAGGGAAATTGAACAAGAAGTCCTTCACTGGTCCCTATTTACTTTGTGTGCACCCTGAGATGGTACAAAACTTTCTACACTAAATTCATGAAGGGACTTATGGAAGCCATGCTGGGGGTAGATCCATCGCCCACCGAGCAATTACTCAAGGATATTGGTGGCAACATATGCAAGAAGACGCAAAAGGTATATGTGAAAATTTGCGAGAAGTGTCAGAAATTCTCACCAATGATTCGCACACCAGTAGAAGATTTGGTGCCATTAACCAGTCCTTGGCCATTTGCTCAATGGGGAATGGATATTATGGGTCCTCTTCACAAAGCAACATGAAACAGAAAGTTTATGTTGGTAGCAACAGATTATTTCACCAAGTGGATTGAAGTAGAACCATTGGCTAAAATCACAGAACCTATGATAGAAAGGTTCGTATAGAAAAGCATCATTACTCGGTTTGGGGTCCCCTATTCGTTGATTACGGATAATGGATCCCAATTTCAGAAAAAATTCAAAGCATTTTGTGCCCAGTATGGTATAAGGAACTACTACTCAACCCCAGCCTATCCTTAGAGTAACGGGCAGGCAGAAGCTTCCAACAAAACCATTCTTGATGGGATCAAGAAGATGTTGGATAAAGCAAAGGGGAAGTGACCTGATGAGTTACCACTAGTACTATGGGCACATCGTACAACGCCTAGGAGGTCTACGGGAGAGACCCCCTACTCATTAGCATACGGAACAGAAGCAGTTATACCTTTGGAAGTTGGCTTTCTAACCAATAGGACTGCATTGGTGGAAAGTGGGGGCAATGACAGAGCCCTTGAAATTGAACTCGACCTTGCCGAAGAAAGAAAAGAGAGAGCCTTGGTTCATTTAGCCTCTTACCAGGAGCAACTAATGAAGAGCTACAACAAGCACGTTCACCCACGGGAATTCGGTGTTAGAGACCTTGTGCTTGGTAAGGTGCTCGGCAACACCAAAGTGGCCAACGAGGGCAAGTTGGGTGCCAATTGGGAAGGCCCATATCGGGTTACAGAAATTGTGGGCATAGGGGCTTACAGATTGGCAGACCTGGATGGGAACCCGGTGCCAAGGCCTTGGAATGTCCATAATCTGAGGAAGTTCTTTGTTTAAAAGACTTCAGTCTATTTTAGGAAGAATGTTGTGATTACGTGGGAATTACGAATATAATTCCCTCGTTTTTATTATCTTTTAGTTGCAAGGGGTACTAATAACACCCCCTTGACTTTTAGGATTATGAATAAAATCACTTTTTCCAGTATATCAAATTTTCTGAGTATTTGTTTTTTCTAAATACGAACTAGGGACTTGTCTTCCTCTATTCGTATTTGGGTGCAGGTAACGGGAACGAATGCCACGAATGAATACACGTATCCAATCCCTAGATATGTGAGACTTAAGCTATTTTTAACCATACAAAATACCTGGTTTGCATACGAATACATGCTTGGAAACTTGATTTACATACGAACACATGTATAAATTATTCGATCTGGCTAAGTACGAGAAACTTAAAAACATCTAAGTATGAGACACTTAGATATGATTTGCATACGCATATATGCATAGGATCGCCTAAGAATACATAAATCATGAAAGTACGAGAAACTTAAAATCATATAAGTACGAGAATCTTAATACGTCCGTGCAAAAGGGATTTATCCAAGCATGTGACACTTGGAGTGCATACGAGAATATGCAAATTATCCAAGTACGAGAAACTTGATATTCAAGTACGAATATACTTGGGTTGCAGAATATCCCAGCATGACTGCTTGAGTATTTTTTCACAAATACGAGTATGCTTAATGAGTGTTTCTCTTCAAGTACATGATACTTGGACAAATACGAGACACTTATAAGTAAGTATGAAATAAATGCTTCTTTTCCAGGTATCCAATACTTGGCTAAACAACATAACGAGCATATGTTCAGGAGTAACTGACTAAGTATGAAAACACTTAGGCATAGACATAATGAAACCATGTCTGGTGAATTAAAATAAGTATGAGAACTTAAATAGCACCAAGTTATTAAATAAAAGAACCGAACAAAAGTAAATTGGAGGACTTAATTGAGTACACTATCAACTAAGCAGTCAAATGGCATTGCTAGGGGACTCCATATCATCCTTTAGAGAATGTCACTTGGCATTGCTAGGGGACTCCCTTGCAGCAATTTTCTCTCTCTGCGACAAAAACCACACAACCATTGAAGTATGGGTGATGAAGAAGGACTTCAACTACCTGGTTAAGGCAGGGAAATCCTTCTCCTCATACAGGTGGTCTCCTGAATTCACTGTGGAGTGTGGAACCGCCCCAGCCACTCTATACATGTATCTCTGGGGGTTTCTGGAATAAGAATGAGCTTCTAATCTAGGCCGATGTGCAGATTTTTAATTTCAGATCTAGAGGAAGAGGAACCCTACTCTTTTACGACATGGTTACCAAACAGGCTAGGGATTTGGAAATTTCTGGTGAGCCGAATTTCATTTATAAAGACAGCCTAGTTTCAGTTAAGGGAGGATGTGGAAATTAGTGTCTCCATTCTTATAATCACTTCACGGATGGATGAAATTGTGTTGTTTCGTTTTGTTTCATTCGGTAGAGCATGATTGGCTGTACTGTTCAGTTGTTTTCAAGTAGGTATATGATATTTAACTTCAACCAAGTATGTTGGAGGCTTACAGTTTGGGGCTACAAGGTCGGGCCCATCATTTTCACCTACTAGCTTTGTCTGAGTTAGCAAGGAAACTTCCAGGGGAGAGTTCGTGAGTTTGAAGATGTAATAACATCTTTGAGGGCTAGCCATTGGGCCATTTTATCTGTTTCGCATAGGCCGAAAGGCAGAAGCCCAATTCCTTCCTCTAGCAGTTATGTTCTCACTCGGCAATTTGGAAAATCGTTAACAGTGACTCGCCACCCCTGTTGCGATTCACTGTAGCAGAGGCATCCCTTGTTTAATTCATTCTCTCTCTCTCTCTGCTTAGGCGATTAGGGTCCTACTTTTATGGATTATTTTCGGGGGGCTTGAAGCAGTGGTTTTATGGGTTTAACTTGTTTGATGGTGAATATTATTAGAAGATATGTTTAGAAATTCCAAAATTATGCCCCAACCGTTTGGATACACTTATTTAGTTGATCTAACCAATCCAAATTGTGAGCTATTTGGTTGGTTCGTCTAATCTCTGTATGAGGGAAAATTCTTTAGAGCCAACTTAGGGAAAGAATCAACTTAAAACAAAATCAGGGTAAACTTGATTTTGAAAACATGAATTCCCATATTGCAATGGAATGTCAACTGCTATGACAATTTGTATATATATTGTGTTGTGCAACTGCTTTCAACTGTAGGATTGCCAAATGGCAAATAGACATGAATGTAAATCCTCTTCTGTGTGATCAAGTAGCCCAACTGCTTTGGTGTTGTCAAAGAATAGCCGATTCATGGGGGATAATTTGCACAATCAGGAAATAAAAGGAGGATAATTTGATTCATTTTGGTGCCTTTTCATTGCATGTAGTAGTTTGTTTAGTACTGTGTGCAGGAACCTTTGGAATGACTCGGAACTGGATAAGAGAATAAAAGAAGTAGAGAAATTTTCATGATTTCTAGGATATGGGTGTCAACCTAATAGGGTGCACAATCCTAGTTGTAATGCTGCAATTTTTATCTTTTCGCGATGTACCCTTTTATTGAGTTATATGCACACGCACACCTTTGGCCGATAAAGAAAAAAAATCAACAATCTCTTCCACAGTGTATCATATGTCAAACTTATTTTAGTTAACAAAACAGGAGGTTTGGATTGCAATGGACGTAGATGAAGTTGTTAAGAGGCGCGATCGTCGAAGGAAGCAATATGCTAGATTTACCCTTGAACAAGAGCATATATATATATGAAAAGTAGAAGCCACTATAACAAATACAATTGCAAAGATTGATATTAACAATGCCGATCACAAAGTAGAAGCTCAAATTTGTGAGCAACAATTTGCATGAAAATTGTGTAAGCTGCAACCAATATCCTTTCATAATGACAACCGTGGAGTTTGTTCTTCATAATAAAGCCATCACTGTGTCTTAATATTTGTGACCCCGATCAAAGTGAAACACTCGGCAATAGCAAACTAAACGGAAGGAAAATAATACTGACCATGCGCAACGCAAACAACTAGTAAATTAAAACAACACAAATGATTCCACTCTTTCTTGAAAAAAATAATGATTCGATTCCTCACTCATTAATTCCTCAATTTCATCATCGAGAACTTAGTAGATGGCTTGGTAGCTCTCCCACTGCATTCTGCAATGTTGCTTTGACTTTAGTTGGTTTGATTTTGCAGTTAGTGTTGACAGACTATTTTGACCACTGCTCCTTATCCTTTTTGGTACTTACCCTTAGCTTCAAAGGAGTTTGGTATACACTCTAATAGGCCCACTTTCGACATGCTTTGCAGTAGATTGATGTCTTCTCCGAACTGTCAATTTGCCCATCAACTTCACTCTGGGAAGGGATTTCAGCTCTTTGTTAGCATCTGCTTTTTCCAATATCTGCATGAGAAGATCCGTCTTAATAAGCTCATTTCGAAACCTCCTACTTTCCTACCGTGTGATCGTGTCATTTCCGTACCAAAAATAATTAATAAAATGAAACAATTACTACTACTCAAATGAATAGTGATAAGTATTCTGAATATCGCTCCACAAGGATTATAAGGCTGAGTTACAGTTATTTCAATTAATTTCTATATTAATCTGAGAAAAAGATGATTGATGATAGTTTCCTAAAATTATTAAACAATAATTAAAGTGTAGAAAAGAGTTGATGAGAAAAAGTTCTAGGGTTTCGAATCCACTCTTTCCCCTCGTAACCTAAATATGTTTCGATTGTAGGTCATATATTCGAATCAATCTGGATATCGTAGGATTGCAAGCCCTAGCGATATCTGCTAAAAATAATTTATGAATCACCAATCGGCATGAACTATTTCCGCCTAGCACGAATCGTCTTACCAGCACGACTCGTCTTACGTAGTATAATCCATCTAACCAGTTATCACAAAACAATTAAAATCGTTGTATGAACGTGCATAAAACCTAGGAAATTATACACGAGATTTGATGGAAAGAATTAATCTTATGAATAAATCATTGTTCATACAACCATGATCCGAATAATAAAACCTAAATCAAAACATAGAAATTGTTACTCAGAGTTCGAGTTTCATCTACACCCTAGAAGAGAGTTTAGCCGACCATCGAACAGGAAATCATCGCAGCCTCTGGTTTTCTTTTTCTTTCCAGCGGAACTCCTTTTTTTTTCCGTCCAGAACTGACTGCTGAAGTCAGTAGGTTTCCATTGCTTATATAGGATTTCATGCATTAATTACATCCAGCCCCTTGAACTTCATGCTTTAATCAATTAACAATCCAACTTTGAAGCATTATGCGCTTTAATCCCAAA
This sequence comes from Rhododendron ovatum, assembly GCA_019656835.1. NCBI lineage: Eukaryota > Viridiplantae > Streptophyta > Magnoliopsida > Ericales > Ericaceae > Rhododendron > Rhododendron ovatum. Next base: position 37,124,128 of record CM033799.1, read on the forward strand.
CTTTATTAAACTCTTCTTTTTATCCAATATTTTGGGCAATGAGCTCGATCAACCTTTAAATAAAATAAAAGCAAAATAAATATCAGATAACAAATATAAATGACTAACAAGTATAATTTGGAGAGCCAAAATATCAATATTTCGACACTTATCACACCCCCCTACTTACACTTTGCTAGTCCCTAGCAAAGAAACGAATAGAAAAACTAATGAAGACAAATTAAAATAGATAGTTCTTTTAAACCCCCGGGCGGCCCCGGTAGGACGAGTGAAGTCTCGTGAGGGTTTTCAGTAGTGATCACCCACAAAACACCGTGAATCCCCTTACATGGAACCCATAACCTGCAAATAACTCATCAGTCTCTCAAGCCAAGGCACAAAGTCATTGCACAAGTATATTAGGCAACATTAGTTCAAAATGCTATGAAGACATGCATATAAACCATGGCACCTAATTAAGCGTGTGTGAACACTTGGACTTAGTCACCAATGACATGCCACTCAAAGTTCTCTCCGGACCAAGTTTCGACTTCAATTCTCATAGTGTCATGCACTCACAAATAAAATTGCTCGAAACAAGATGCATTATGAACTCTCAAGTGTGCGGTTTGGAAGTTATGTAATTGAAAGCAAAATACTTCGCACACTATGACACGAAAAGAACGCTTTTTATGGTGGACACTCGATCTCATGAACGGAACACCAAGCATTGGAAGTCACTCTCACATCCATCAATCCACACCCCAACTCCCCAAGGATCAAATAGGACTTTAATTTCGGTTGTAATATGGGGTAAGGAGAAATATTTCAAGGTTAGGGTAAAACATCGTATGTCCGAGAATAGGCAAACAACTTAAGGCTAATTTAACAATGTGAGCCGAATTTTTTTTTATCTTTTCAACTCCAGCTTATCTTTCCTTCTAACTTTTCAACATTTTCCAACCATAAAGCATGATTCCTCCTTTTCAAACATATTGGTGCCCCTTTCTTTCTTTTTCTTCTTCTCTTTTTTTCTTTTGTAGTATTTCTTTTTTTTTTTTTAAGGGACACCACCAATTCAAGCACAAAAATTCACAAACAACCCAAAAATTTTACCTTTACATTCTTACCTTTCTCCAAACACAATATGGAAGGTGGAGCTAACCAAGAAAAAACTAAGTATAAAAGGCTCAAAGTGGCTTGCAAGGGATAAATGTGAAAATAAATGAACAAACCGGCCCAAATATCAAGAAAATGCCTATAATCCTCTCCCAGGGGTGTAACACCCATGTGACAAACCAAAACCAAGAGATATTATATATCATGCGTTCAAGTTCCAACACTCAGCAATCAAGAATAATGAGACCATCAACAAGTATATTCTTTCCGTTGACATACTAAGAAGTTACGTGACACTACTCCAACAAAAGATAAGGCTCAAAAGCTCACTAGGGCATAAGTCTCCACTAATCTAGCCATTGAGAACGTTCAAACGACACTCACGAGCAAACTAAGCCCAAATAGACGTGAATTGCAGAGGTGCAAGTGCCATAGTTACATGCATTAACAAGATAGCATGAAGAACTAACAATCCACAAAATACCCAAACAATGCCAACATGCCTCAATTCAAGCAACTAATAAATACCTCGCAAATTCCAAGTCCCATGCAAGAAAGAACTCACTATATTTTTACTTTCCAATTTTTTTAAGCTCTAACTATGCAAAAAGAACAAAGGTGATCCCTCCCCCCAACTTGAACTATTCAATGTCCGCATTGAATACATGAAAATGAAAAAGAAAGGACAAAAACAGAAAAGAGAGGAAAGATATCACCTCGAATAGGAGGAACTAAGCAAGGGAACTATAGTGAGAGGGAAACCCCCCAACTTGAACTGAACAACCTGCAAAATGTTAGCCTCCAAGAAACACGCACACGCACAAAAATACAGATAAAAAGGGGAAAAAAAATTACTCTAAAAGAAAAACTAACAAATCTAGAAAAAGATAAATAAATAAAACTCAAAGATGACACTAAACAATAAATGACACTTGGGTTGCCTCCCAAGAAGCGCTAAATTTAATGTCTTCAGCCAGACAAAATGAGAGCCTTTAAATATCAATCACCAGAAAAAATATTACCCGGGCCTAAGCATGCATAAGGTGGTGGTTTCCACTCTAGTCTCGATGCACCCTCTATAAGAGGGGAAGCAGAAGGACTAAGAAGTATGGGCCAAGGCTCAATGTATGCGTCACTCCATGGAGGTTCATCTATGGGGTTCTTCGAATTAAGAGAACCATGACTCATTTCAATGTTACCACTATCCAAGCCTACATGCACAAGAGGCATTTCTATGGGACCCTTAACTCGAATGTCTGCAAGCACCTTATCAACCATATAATCACTCTCACTGACTGCGAAGCAGTCGTTCTCTTTACAAGGATAGAGATTGGCATCGAAAACATTCAATTGCACCCTCATATTTCCAAATGATACATCCATCACTCCAGTCCTACAGTGAATAGATGCATTGGCTGTAGCCAAGAAAGGTCGACCAAGGATGAGAGGAATCTGTTTGTTGGGATTATGGACTGGTTCCATGTCAAGAACTATAAAATCGATAGGAAAGTAAAACTTATCTACCTTGACAAGGACATCCTCGATCACACCACGCGGCACCTTAATGGATCTATCAGCTAATTGCAACGTAATCGACGTGGGTTTCAACTCTCCTAGCCCAAGTTGTTCATATACCGAGTATGGAAGCAAATTGACACTGGCCCCTAAATCAAGGAGTGCTCTATCAATGACATGGTCTCCAATAACACACGAAATAATAGGAACACCAGGATCCTTTTGCTTAATGGGTGTGTTACGTGTAAGAATAGAGCTCACCTGCTCAGTGAGACGCACCTCCTTAGGCTCATGTGTCTTAGACTTACGCTTTTGGGTACAAAGGTCTTTCAAAAATTTAGCATAAGCTGGAACTTGACTAATTGCCTCTAAGAGAGGGAGGTTGATTTTGACTTGTTTGAACACCTCCATCATGTCTTCTTGTTTTGCCCCCTTTTTGCGAAAGGGTGAAGGTGCATTAAGGCAAGTCGGGAAAGGTGCCTTAGGAATATAAGATGGGGTCTCAGATAACCCCGGAACAATTGTGGACACTAGATCGGTCTCCTTCTCCTTAGACCTCTTATCAACCTTAGACCTCTCAGCGACAGGTGGAGACACTTTCTCCTTCGCTTTGACCTCCTCCGGTCGAGTCTCTACGTCTCTCCCATTTCTAAGGGTGACAACTAATTTCGCTTGTTCGTGACCTTGCGAATTGTCAATATGGTGCATCCCTCGTGGGTTGGCCACTGGCTGACTTGGTAATCTACCCTCATCCCGATGGTTAAGAGCATTAGCTAGCTGGCCCACTTGGGTTTCCATCTTGGCAATGGATTGAGAATGGGAGTAAAGCAATTGGGAGTCAGCTTTCATTTGTTGGCAATCGGCTCTCATTTCAGCCATGGCCTTCAACATTTGCTCCTCAAAAGCTAGTGTCCTTTGAGAGGACGTAGGAGGAGCAGGAGGTTGTTGGTACTGGTGTGGTGCAAGTGGTGGACAATAGGCCTGTGTGTTGGAAGTATTAGGAAATGAAGGCCTCATAGGTTGGGTAAATGGTTGCCCTTGGTCTGGCTGTCGCCATCCAAAGTTGGGATGATTCTTCCAGCTGGGGTTGTAAGTATGAGAATATGGGTCATTTGCTGGCCTACCAAACCCCTAGGCCGCGTTCACATGCTCTTGAAGAAATTCTAGAAATTGAGATGCCATGTGGCACTCATTTATTTGATGGCATGGACTGGAGCACAACTGACAGACCTCCGCAACAGTAGCAAGAGGTGAAGAATGTGAAGGACCATGACTCAAAGATAAAAGAGAGTTAATCTTATGGGTCAATGCATCTACCTTATAGGAAAGATCGTCAGAGCGGCCCACCTCATGAAGGCCACTCTGTTTTAAAGAGGTAGAATTTGTCCTATTTGTGCGGGATGATGAGGCTCGGTGTTGAGAATTCTCTGCTAACTGCCCAAACAAGTCCCACCCCTGATTCTCGTTCTTAAGCATAAATGTGCCTCCACATGAGGCATCCACCATATATCGGTGTTGTTCGCATAGTCCATCGTAGAAACATTGGACTAAGTGCCATTTAGGAACTTGGTGGTGTGGACAACTCCTAATGATATCATTAAGCCTCTCCCATGCTTGGTGAAATTGTTCGCCTTTTTTTTGATAGAAACTAGTGAGTTCTTGGCAAATTTCTTTTGTTTTGCCTATGGAAAAGTATTTTTTCAAAAACTCATTTTTCATTTGATCCCAAGAGTTGATGCTATTCGGTGTCAAAGTATTAAGCCAGTATTTGACTTTATCTTTAAGTGAGAACGGGAATAACTTTAACTTAAGGGCATTATCAATGAAGTGCTGAATTTTAATAGTGGAGCAAATCTCTTCAAAGTCCCCTAAATGCCGATATGGGTCCTCATTATCAAGTCCATAGAATGATGGGAGTGTTTGTAACAAACTGGACTTGATTTCAAATTGTGTTGAGGCAGTGGTAGGCAATGTTATGCATGATGGTGAGGTGTATGCGGATGGGAGAAAGTACTCTCCAATCGCAGGTGGAACCTCAGCCTCTATTCTTTCAGCCATTCTAACAAGTGAAGTGGGTGAAGGCCAAGGGTGACGAGAGGCTACTCTATTAGCTCTAAAGGTCCGTTCGATCTCTGGGTCAAAATTATCAAGTAATGGGTCCAATGATCGACGACCAAACATATAACACAAATTGTCCCTAACTCAAATAAAAATAAAAATAAACAAAACACTAAAACCAAGAATAATAAGAAAACTCACAGCGCCTGGAAAAGCCAATTGAATTTATTGTTAAGCTGCAATGTTGCAGCTTACTTCTTGTTCCTGTGAGCTACAATTTCTCGATTCCTGTGCTTGACAAAATAAAATGCTAGCAAAGAAAGAATACAATTAAACAAATATGAGGAATAATAAAAAATAAAAAATAAAAAATAAAAACTAAAAATACCTAAACTAAAATTAAAATAAAAATCAACTAAAATAACGCAACCGTGCTTGTAATCCCCGGCAACGGCGCCAAAATTTGATCAGGTCGTTTCCGTACCAAAAATAATTAATAAAATGAAACAATTACTACTACTCAAATGAATAGTGATAAGTATTCTGAATATCGCTCCACAAGGATTATAAGGCTGAGTTACAGTTATTTCAATTAATTTCTATATTAATCTGAGAAAAAGATGATTGATGATAGTTTCCTAAAATTATTAAACAATAATTAAAGTGTAGAAAAGAGTTGATGAGAAAAAGTTCTAGGGTTTCGAATCCACTCTTTCCCCTCGTAACCTAAATATGTTTCGATTGTAGGTCATATATTCGAATCAATCTGGCTATCGTAGGATTGCAAGCCCTAGCGATATCTCCTAAAAATAATTTATGAATCACCAATCGGCATGGACTATCTCCGCCTAGCACGAATCGTCTTACCAGCACGACTCGTCTTACGTAGTATAATCCATCTAACCAGTTATCACAAAACAATTAAAATCGTTGTATGAACGTGCATAAAACCTAGAAAATTATACACGAGATTTGATGGAAAGAATTAATCTTATGAATAAATCATTGTTCATACAACCATGATCCGAATAATAAAACCTAAATCAAAACATAGAAATTGTTACTCAGAGTTCGAGTTTCATCTACACCCTAGAAGAGAGTTTAGCCGACCATCGAACAGGAAATCATTGCAGCCTCTGGTTTTCTTTTTCTTTCCAGCGGAACTCTCCTTTTTTTTCCGTCCAGAACTGACTGCTGAAGTCAGTAGGTTTCCATTGCTTATATAGGATTTCATGCATTAATTACATCCAGCCCCTTGAACTTCATGCTTTAATCAATTAACAATCCAACTTTGAAGCATTATGCGCTTTAATCCCAAACTTTATTAAACTCTTCTTTTTATCCAGTATTTTGGGCAATGAGCTCGATCAACCTTTAAATAAAATAAAAGCAAAATAAATATCAGATAACAAATATAAATGACTAACAAGTATAATTTGGAGAGCCAAAATATCAATATTTCGACACTTATCACCGTGCTTGAGCTTTGTTGTCTTCACCTTTTTCCGGCCTTGTTCTCAGGCCATAGGACACATTTGAGGGTAGAACCGAATGATGGATTCCAGCAACTGATGGCATAGAATGGGACGAAGCTTGCATCAATCAGAATGGTAGTGCCTGGAGCAAGAATTAATTCATTAGAAAATGAAAAAATGACAATACTTCAGTGAGGTACCCTATATAAAAAACAAAATCCTAGAAACCTCCAAGACCCCTTTTTATAGGAAAGCCCAAAAAATAAGAAAAAGAAAAAACAAGTAAAACAGACTTAAAACCGCGTCAAAATGCATCTGCACCGTGTCCAACCTTCCGGACAAAAACAAAACAGTGAGTTCAAGGGAACAACTGTCCAGTCCAGACTGGCATGAATCCTGTCTGGGCACAGCTTTCAACTTCAAGACACTGAAAGTGATGATTTATCTGCCAGATTTTGCTTTGAAATGTCTGCGGAAGCTTCAATACCCTCTTCTTTGTGTCTTAGGAGCTGATGAGATAAGCCAGATTTCGTGTTAACGCTAGTATCTCTGAATTTCAAAAATATGCAAACCAACTGACCATAGTCGCCATACATCCATTGCAGCAAATATAGAACATATCCTGTCACCAGCTAGTCCAAAATGGCATACCTTAAAATCATAATTGGCATTCCAAAGAAGATTGAAAGGCTTTTAAGTCCCTGCGCAGAGCATTTGCGGTATGGTGGTATTTCAGCCCTCGAAGGATCTGATACAAGAAATAGTGCAAACGAGTTAAAGTTGTGATCAGATATTGTGGCCTAATAATGTGGTCATTACCAAAGCATTGACCAAAAAAATAAAGGGAGACTTAAAAATCCATCCCCATTCCTCATCCAACTTAAATATTCATCCTTCACTTTTTAAACTGTGATGTTTTCATCCCTATTTTTTTTAATACCATTAATGCATATATATATAGCACCGGAAGAGCAAGACCAAAACATATCCTCCCCGTCCTATCCCGCGATTTCCATTGATTCCCATTGATTTGAATCCCGAAATTTTTGGGAAATAATCTAACATGCCAAAACCATTTAAACCCACTCCCCACCCTTCCAAAATCTTCCATTTCCATGTGCAAATTTTGACCCCGGCTGAATCATCCATTTCCATTTGCAGATTTTGAAGTAAAGTGAGGTCGACATGAATCCCCCAAATCCTAGTAAGGGGCGAGCTTCGAGCGGTAGCGCATGGGGAAGATGCACGGGCGGCTCATGGAGAAGATGCACACCAAACCAGTTCGGCAACAGTTCGACAAAAATCCAAGGAAGAAGCACGGCGCGGTCACGATTGCGATGACGGCTGCGATCGGTGTTGATGCTAGAAGACTGTGATCTGGGTTCTTTGATTTCGGTTTTCCGATGGTTGTAAGTCCAAACTATCCCTCCTCCTTGGACTCTTTACCATCAGCCATGTCCACTACTCCATCGCTGGTGCCTCCACTGTCAAGAATGTCTAGCCCTTCGTTGCCCGCTAGCAGTTATATTGGTTTTATTTTTCATGGTAAATTATTTGTATCATTTACCATGAAATATGTTTCTCTATTATTTTCATTTGATAAATTATTTGAACAGTTTACCATGAAATAGTTGTTCAAATCATGGGATATTTACCGTGTTCACGTTGTAATTGTCATGGTAATTTAACCATTTAACGGTTTGAGTATGTCATGTTATTTCTTTTTTTATGATAATTTAGCCACGTTCCGTGTAGTAAGATCAATGAAAAATATGGCTTTTTATTGTTTGGTTGGCCAACTGAAAGAATGAAGAAAAAATGTAAAGATGTGGTCAACTTATCATGTTATATTCCTAAAAATATTGATTCCTCAAATACATTCCATGATAAAAAAAAGAAAAGAAGAAGTAATCAATCATATTGAAATTTACCAAATCCCACTGAATTAGGAAAATAATTCAATCCAATCCCACTAAATTGGGAAAACAATCCAATCCAATCCTACTAAATTAGGAAAGTAATATAACATAATATATGTATATTATATGGAAAAATGGTAAGAAAGGTAATTCACACATTAAGAGGATGAAAACATAAATAAAAAAATGGCGGGATGAATTCTTGCATGACATGGATAAGGAGGATGGATATTTAAATATTCCCAAAATAAAATCATGCACAAAGGCAGAAGAAGGGAAAAAAGGGAAGGAGAAGAGTAAGGCAGTTATTTACTTGTATCTGTTGTGAAGCAAAATGCTAATTGCAAACCCACAGGCAGGGGTTAAGGTATCACAATATGTCGGAATGCTGCATACAAAACTGTAGTGCTGATAAGATATTCAGGTCTTTGAATGTGGTGAATTTTTTTGTGTGAACAACGAAAAAAAAAATCATATGCCAGGCAGAGAAGGAAAATAAAAAGGAAAGCTAGGAGAATAACAAGATAGAAATTTAGATGTTATGATATGTTTCTTTTCAAGGAGCTATGGAAAATAGAACCTGAAAATTTGACAAGGGTCGGTGTCTGATCCATAAGTTCATATGTCGACTCTCTCTGTCGGTGTGCGTGCGCACATGAGTGTTTAGTACAAGGTCAAGTTTCTCAAAACAGGGAAGCAAACTAAGGTGATATCTCTAGACATGTCAAATTAACTCAAAACAGCATTCTCCAAATATCACAAAAGAGCAATAATTAGACAAGAGTTCAAACAAAATTGATTATCTGCTGACTCTGAATAGGTTTTGGCATCTGTTACTATCGTAGGATCGTAGCTATCCTACCAAAAATACAGGTCGGAAAACCTGTGGTACAAGGACATTTCCTGTGATACTATCATTAAAGTTTCCATTGGCTCAATAGGAAGCTCAATTAGAATAGGTTTTGGCATCTGTTACTATCGTACGATCGTAGCTATCATACCAAAAATACAGGTCGGAAAACCTGTGGTACAAGGACATTTTCTGTGATACTATCATTAAAGTTTCCATTGGCTCAATAGGAAGCTCAATTAAAGATCTGCAAGAAAACGTAGCTGGTATATATGATCTCTTCAAGCAAATAAAACTTTCTGACTGAAAACCAAAGGTTAAAAAAGTATAGATGACTCCTTTTTCTTTTTCATTTGAAGAAAGGCACCACATATATTCCCGGGAGTTGTGCAACTAGCTAACTTACACTGATCAATGATCTCCCGTTCCTTGAATGATTTGGCATCACCACAAACCAGCAACTTTGCAAACTCATATGAAAAGCCAACTTTCCAACTGATGAGAGGAACGGGTCTTAAAAACCTACAATCCTGGAGTATAGCGGTAAACATTCCACTGCAGAGTATAAAGGAGAATTGGGCTGATATCTTGGAAATTGGGTGGTTTCCATACCAATATCGACTTCTTCAAGAAGCGCTTAGATCACAAGCTCACAAATTTCTGGAAAATTTGCATTCAATCAACTGGCAAACATTCTCAAAAAATATGAACAGAGACAAAGAACGCATGGCTAAAACAAATAAATGTTCGGAAAAGTGTCAACAACATATTTATGAGCCAGTAAGACCTTTGAGAACCGAAGTCTTACCATGAATTTGTCAGACAAACTTAGCACATCGCACTGTCTCAAAGGCTCGAGAATCGAAACGTCTAGAACTGCTGAAAAAGGGGGCAAAAAAAGAAAAAAATAAGTATCATAGCTAATATGTTCGCCGGTCTTACAATTATGCAAAGAGGTACTAATGCATTTTAATTTGGTTCTTAGGATGCATCATTAAATGGACCTAGAGCTTCAGTTTGAATTTACACTAAGTGCTCAGTGAACACAAGAACAGGTTACTAAAACCGTTTCACTCACAACCGAGAGAACAGACGCACTTATTACATTTAGAGAGCACCGAGTTTGAAAATAAGCAAACAAAAGAAAATTACATGATTCGTAGTGGAGTTTCATGCTTCATCTGCAAGGAGAGGGCACACTTCAGCTCCCCTGTATTTTCCTCCGGTCTGAAAGCCCAATAATCACACCAAATAATTAGGTCAGATAAAATTTTCCATGGATTATTTCACATACGCACACGGGCAAGACACACCCATGTGTCATAATCACACACAAAGAGAGAGAGAGAGAGAGAGAGAGAGAGAGAGAGAGAGAGAGAGAGAGAGAGATATTAATGGAACATGCAGTTCGAAGAATAAATTACCTATTTCAATGGATGGAATATGAGCAATCTTGAGCCAATCTTCGCCGATTCCCTTTTCGCATCTTTTCACAAGAAGAGGACACTCAAATATTCCTAAAGATTGAAGAGATGGAAGGTTACTCAGCCACTCCGGCAGAGATTCTAACCCACTGAAACCCCAAATTTCCAACCTTCTCAAGGCAAGGAGGTTCTCAACTTGATCAGGCAGGGACTTGACCTCTGGCCATCCCAGTAAGCGTAGAAACTCCAGGGAGGTGAAATGGCACCATGGTGGGGATGCAGCACTTGTGGAGGGCCAAGGGAAATATCTATACTCCTCTCCGAATCCACCTATATACAATTCTTGAAGGCTGGTGGTGCAAAACAGCCCCTCCTCCCAACAACTCCCCAAATATGGACATGATTTAATAAACAGACACTTGAGGGATGTGAGGTTGCGTAATGCATCTGGATTCGGTGTCCTTAACTTTGGACAGTAAAGTAGCCGTATATGTACAATGGTTGGTTGTAGCAGCCCTTTTGGCAAGCACATCAACTCCGGGCAATCGAAAATTTCAAGTTCTTGAACGGACGTCAAGCCGTTGAATGCTACTTCTGTTTCGTCAATTGGATTCAACATTTTTAACTTTGCGCAACGGGCTATCTGTATCCTTACAAGGCTTGGTTGTAGCACCCCTTCTTGCAAACATGTCAACTCCGAACACCCAACAATTGAAAGTCGTTGAAGGGACGTCGAGCCCTTGAACCCTGTGTTTGTTTCGTCAATTGGACACATTAGGTTAAAGCAATGATATACACATTTCTAACTTCTCAAGTAACCCTAGATTTTCTAGCTGGTTTGGCGAATAACTCAGCTCATCTATTTCCACTATTGCCATAGCTCTCTTTGTTTGGAACGTGGAGGATGGAGGGTGGAGTTCGAAAATTCTCTCTCACCTCTTGTTTGGTTTGACGGAAAAGCAGAAATGCTTTGGGTACACCACTTGAGCACACATAATGTACACCAACTGATGTGGATGCTGAGTGGATTAATAATGGGCCCACAACCAAAATTTTGGATAATGGTACACCCACGGCACCACCCATCCACCGCATGCCCACCGCACTGGGTACACCACTTGAGCACACATAATGTACACCAGCTGATGTGGATGCTGAGTGGATTAATAATGGGCCCACAACCAAAATTTTGGGTAATGGTACACCCACCGCACCACCCATCCACCACATGCCCACCGCACGCGTGTGGGGCCCACTTCAGGCCCTGCACAGATGATCCAATTCGCTCGATAATTATAAAAAAAAAAAAAAAAAAACCGAGTCGGCCTACGCGAGAATCGTCTCAATCCAATATGTGTAGGTACTTGTTTCAATCTTCTATTTATGAACGGCTCGGATCATCTGATTATTGGAAGTTTGGATCGAGCACCTACACATATCGGATTGAGACGATTTTCACGTGGGCCCACTCAATTTTTTTTAAAATTATTGAGCGACTCGAATAATCCTTGCGGGGCCTGGAGTGGGCCCGACACTCATGCAGTGGGCACGCGGTAGGTGTATCATTTCTGGTGTACATTTGATGTAACATACTGAAGTGGTGCGGTGCCTTTTCAAAAAAAGTGGTGTACGGTGTACCCATAGCATTTCTGACGGAAAAGAGAACAAAAAATGGCAAAATAGATTAATTAACCACAATGAAAATTTCCCTTCATTTTGACAAGTTCCAAACAAAGCATTAGGGATTCATTCCTTCTTTTTTGCGAATCTTCTATTAAGGCTCCGTTTGTTTAGATAGAATACATTTTTCACAAAAATATGTAACGAATTTTGGGTGTTTGGTTGGATAAAAATTGGAGTAAAATATTTTTTAGTTTTATCTCCACAGAAGAAAAATAACTTACGAAGCAAAAATCAATAAACTAAATTAAATAACTTACGAACTAGCATTCTAACTCACACAATTATTCTACATGTAAAAAGTTTTTCATTAAAATAATTTTATTTTGAAAAATATTTAACACCGACAACGGAGCATAAAGAGAAATATTTATGAAATCCACGTCTTCCTGTTAGAGTAGGGACGAGCAATACCTCATTTGTTGGTAATTATGCGGAATACAACACAATGTTATGAGTAATTATTGAATGGATAACAAATTACCAGGAATAGATATCAACTCAAGGCAATCCAGGATGTTTAGCTTCTGGAGACGAGGGAACAACTTGATCTTATTCGTGGCAATAGCAGGCAATAATGATACGTCTGACCAATCTTTTAGCTGGGGCATATCACAAAATTCGAGTTCCCTCAAAGCTGGAAATACTTCTGTTGCTGCTGCTCCTTTGCTACTGCAATTACAAATAATCTCTTCATCTTGTCCAAAAAATTCGGGACCAATATGCTTCACGTTGTGCAAACCAACGATTGTGATTTTCACAAGATGCTGAAGGTGTCCGAGCGCAGGGACTTGCTCACATAATCTACAACCTTTTAATTTGATTTTGACCAAATTTTGAAGCAAGCCTGCATCTTTACTCATCCATGAAGCCAATCCTATTCCTCCAAAATTTTGAATTTCTAATCCCTTGACATTTCGGTGAGGTTTGAGTCCTTCCAACACATCCTCATGATTATTGCCAAACTCTCCAAGACCATCCCAATGAAATTTCAACTCTTGAATGTCTGGTTTTTCGAACATTTTAGCCTTCGTTGCTTCTTCCTTGTCTTTCACGTGTTGTAGATCATAAACACGCAACCTACCTCTTAGCTTGCTTAAGCTACTCAACTCTTCAATTCTATGGCCACTCTTCTCACCCACAACAAAGAATGGTAATGTTTGTAAAGATGTCAATTGCCCTATCTTCTTTGGCATCAATTTCTTATTTTTGATGGTATCTTTAAGATAAAAATGTCGCAAGTTAACCAATTTGTGAAAATCTATTGGAAGCTCTTTTGTAGACTTTGACAGTTTCAGTGTTTCCAAATTGTAGAGCTCGGTGATAAAATTTGGGACTTTCACAATAGAAGTCTCAGTGAGGTCAAGAAACCTTAAATGTATGGACTTGCGTATTGAACTAGGCAACTCTTCTGCACAAAATTCTTCCACCACAAAAGATTCTTCTTCCCCAGAAGATTCTTCTTCCACATAAGATTTTTTTTTCACAGAAGATTCTTCTAAACGTAAGGCACGTATACACTTAAAATCTTTGGTGTTCTGGGGGAGATGTCCTTTTAAAAATAATGTCCTTAGTTTTTCAACATTTTCTTTTGATATATCTAACCGTGTTCCTTTTGTAAAAAAGAACGACAGATGTTGAACATCAGGATTATTCTTAACCTCATTAGCTTCCAAAGTCAAACAAGTACCTTGTGCGACATGGAGTGCAAGATCATGTACAAGATCATGCATCTTGCAACTAGTGATATTGTTGTACTCATCAAATTTCACTTCTTGGAATAGCGAATTGAGCCATAAAGTATTAAAATACTCATTGCCTAACTCTTCCATTTCCACCTTGCTTCTTGAAGAAGGCTGAAGATATCCTAGAGCCATCCAAAGTTGAATCAGTTCATCCTTTACAATGACTTTATCCTTTGGAAAAATAGAACAATATGCAAAACACTGTTTCAAAGATGGTGAAGGTAGATGGTCGAAACTAAGCCTCAATACTGGTAGAATACCATTTTTATCTTCCGGAAAACTCCATATTTCACTCTTCTCGAGGAACTCCCATTCTTGCTTATCTTGTTTCAAGCACAATAAACCTCCTAATGCGTTTATGGCCAATGGAAGACCCTTACACTTTGCTACCATTCTTCTACCAATATCCTCTAAATTTTGAATTTCACTTGGTCCTCTATTGGCAAATGCTCTTTCGTAAACATTGTCCAACAATCATCCTCTGACAATTGCTTCAAAGGAATATGGGGGCAAGACGGGAATGTTTGCATTGCTGATACGACTTTCAAACTACGGGTAGTTACTAAAATTTTGCTTTCCTTAGAGCCTTTTATTTCTCTCAAAGAATTTCTCAAGTCTACCCATAAATTAGGATTCGTACTCCAGACATCATCTAATACAAGCAAGTATTTTTTCCCATTCAATTTTTTTCCAAGCCTTTTCAATACTCCTTGCCTATTTTGTACATCGGATTTCTCTCCACTAAGAGATTCCACCATCTCATTCAATAATCTATCTACCTTGAAATTATCTGACACACAAATCCACATTCTCATATCAATCTTGTCACCCTTGTCACTCTTGTAACAAAAGTTCTCCATAACCTCCCATTTATTGTAAACTATCTGAGCAAGAGTAGTCTTGCCGAGCCCAGCCATTCCTACTATAGCGATGACAGGTAAATCACCTCCTATATCAATCCCAAGTAACATATCTACCACTTTCAACACGTCACCATCCCTCCCCACAACTTGTGTCTCGTCTAAAGAAGGTCCAGTCATCATGAATTCCCTAGGCTCAACAATAGGACCTATGACTTGCTCAGCTGGTCTTAAACCGACATCATTTGCTTCTTTATAAATAGTATCTAACAGTTTATTGATTTCACTGACCTTATCAGCCATCTTGAAACGAAACGCCAATGGATTAGAGGGGGAGAAAAAATTGCACACCTTGTTCCTCATCCGGTTTTGTACCTCAATCTTTCTTCGGAGATCTTCATAGGCCAATTCATCAAGCACGTTCTCAGCATCGCAGGTTGCAGCTTTGAGATCCTTTAGCCACAACACCATAGTTTCTGATGTTATTCTCCGGTTCTCAGCATCATGTAACAAAGCCTGAATGATTTGTAACCTTTTGCGGAGCTTTTTGAGGCCTTCCTTGAAACCCCATGCCGGTTTAATCGGATTGTCAATCTGCTTGGTTAGCAGGGAAAGCAAATTCACGATTCCATTGGCTACAGGGACGAGCATAGCCTCGGCCATGTTTTTGTTGTTATGAAAACAGAAATTGGGGATTGGAGATAAAAATGCTCGGCGAACAATTGCAAGGGAAAGGAGAAGGGGCGTTGTGAAGTCTTGGTCGTCTGTCAGCTTTTAGTTGTTGAATGTCTCTGTTCATGGGCCCAGTTGTTTTAGCTTTCTTTTGGAGAATTAATTTTACACTCTTCTTTTTTATTATGTTACATTTTCTTATTTTATTTTTTAGGAAAAAAATACACTTTTAAATACTAGAGAGAGAGAGAGAGAGTGAATGTGTGTGTGTGAATATATAGTCAGTCAGTCTCAAATAAGGAAGTCCTTATTTTAGTTAAAATGCGGACCTTCTCATTTCTTTCATTTTCCGATCGAATTTCGATGATCCGAGCCGGTCAATGTGTTCAGAACGTGATTTTAAGGGTACCTGCAAGAAATCGGAAAAAAAATGACCGGGAAGGGCTTCATCCAAGTAGTTTTTATTTGAACCATTCGATAAAAAACAAACAAAAACTGCTCGGATGAAATCCTTCTCGGTCATTTTTTTTGCTGATTTCTTGCGAGTACTCTTAAAATCACGTTCTGAACACATTGAGCGGCTCGAATCATCGAAATTCAATCGGGAAAAGGGAGGTCTGCATTTTATTAAAATGAGGTGGTTCTTACGGGAGACTGACTGATATATATATATATATATAAAGAATGTGTATATCAATTTAATTCCCTTCTATTTTTATTAGTATTTTCTTTGAGAAAGCACAACTAGTATATCCTTAGCGGAGAAAGCAAAACTAGTACATACCCAAGTACCTAAGTACGAATTCACCTATTTGTAAACCCTCATGACTTTTCCTAACAAAATGTGTCTTTTTTAAGTAACACTTGTTAGCTTACGCATTAAATTATTAAATTTTTTATACCGACGGTGAAAACAGTAGGTTTTTTACCGCTGCCTTTTGTGGACCCTACCATGCATTTATTGTTATAGTCCGAGCCGTTTATCTTGTACGGCTCATAGTGTAGTGTATTCACGCAAAAAAATCAAGTTGATTGGATATCGATAGATGCATCAAAAGTTGAATTTTAGTTTATAAAATGGACAGTTTGATAATGTCAAATTAAACTGTCCATGACACTCCATTTAAAAAAATCAAAATTTAAATTTTGATATACCTATCTATATTCGATGAAGCTAATTTTTGAAATGCGAATACTACAAAGTGGGCTCTACAAGATGAATGGATCAGATCGGCATTTAATGCACCGTGGACCTCAAAATGACGATGGTTGTGTTTATACCCGTTTTTGGCACAGTGGGTCAGCCTTGTCGTGATTGGTCTTTTGATGGATTCGGTAATTAAATTGGGCCGAAGTTGGGTAATTAATCTTCGGATAAATCTTGGGCTATGGGTATTTTCTATTTGGGCCTGAGAAACACACAGTCCATATGAGGAGCACGGCCCATGTAACAGTGCAGTCAATGATTCTTGGGAGGCAGCCCACGTTTGGGCCCGTAAAGGAAGATGCTGATTTGGCCCACGAAGCAAGGCCCACGGTTTTTTGGCGCGTGAGAAGGTGATGATCTGTCTTAGGGAGCAAAGCCCATGAATGTAGGGGAATTGGTTATGCTGGAGGCAGTTACTTTTAAAGATCAAAGGCCAATTGACTTAGGCCAATTGACTTAGTCAATTGGCCGTGTGTCACGCAGGAGCACAAAAAGGGGGAAGTGGGGTGATATTTTACCCAGGCATCGGACACATGTCAGCGAATGAGAGATCTACTACCCTGATCTAACTCAACTGCTATTAACCTCTGAAAACTGTCCATGATCAAGCATGCATGAAAAGTGGAGACACATGTCAACTTAGAGAGCAAAGTAGACTTCGGATTCATGCCTGAATCAGTTTACTGCTGTGCCTATAAATACAAGTTCACAAGATGAAAAACGGGTCCAACACCAATCAAAGCTCAACGCTTACAAACAAAGCCTTCCCAGCGAAGCATACTTTTCTACTTTCAGCAAAGTAGTTTATCGAGTACCTCGTACTCAAACCTCATTCAAACTCACTTCTTCAAATAGTTTGGATTTTTACTTTTCTTGTAATCAAACTTTATTATTCCAGAGTAATAAAGTTCATGTTTTTACGTCCATTTCCTATACAACTAGGAAATTTTAAGTCCACAACCGTGTGGCAAGCAACGAACTACATTGTGATCTTTAACGTTTGGGTCACACGCAATCACTCTTACGTTAGAAGTCAAGATTCACGGGAATCTTCATCAAAAGTTAAGCGCTACAAGTCTTGGCACACCTGCGCTCAACGCATCCATGCCTTTGCCAAAAACGAGAGTTTTTAGATGGAAAACCCATGATATCCACCGCCTGCAAAAATTCTTTTCACCACTTTAGGTGGAAACCATGGGATTTCCACCTCCATGGTTTCCACCACTGATTGTGGGTCCCACCATTCGTTTATTTCAGTAATCTAAACTGTTCATCTTATAAGGCCCAGAGAGTAGTACATTCATATAAAAAATCATGTCTATTGACAGATACATCAAAAATTAAATGTTTGTTTATTAAATAGACAATCATAATTCAAATTTTTATATATCTAATCATCGTGGGACCCACAATTGGTGTCCGTGGAAAACTTGAAGATTCCACCCTAAGATGAATAGAATTTAAACTCCTTCGTGTAAACCATTGCACATCCTCACTTTTTTTCTGTAATTTCTTAGGGGTATTTCTGGAATAACAACGCGTGGGTAACACTTTGGTACCTTCCCACTTTTTAAAGTAGTGAAGATATAAATGCTGCTGTATACCCCCGTGTATTACCTACTACAACACACTCACTTTCTTTTTAGAGGGGGAAAAAAAAAAAAACGAACTGCACATTCATCCCCATCTGTTTTAATTGAGAGATTTTTCAGTGGCGAGCGGGTATATCCTACATGATATTCATTCGGCGCATCCGAGCCGTCCGATACACTCTCGGATTGAAACTCTATCTCCCCTCACCTCAACACTTTCTCTCATTTTCTCTCTCTAAATCTGAGCCGTTCAAAAACGAAATGGACGACTCGAATGCGCGAACGGACACCACGTGGTACCCATTCGGCACTGAAAAATTTTCCGTTCTTATTTTCCCACTTTAAAGTGGAACGAAAAGACTTTAAAACTCCCCGGCGCTTTTTCCCTCACGTCCAAACTTTATCTTCTACTGAAAATTTTACATTAAACGTCAAACGGTACTTCAATGAGTGACCAAATTACATAAAATAACTTTTTTTTCCCTTTCAAGCATAGCACGGTACTCCGCTTGTTACTTAATACATTTAATACCATACCCATGTGAAGGACAGAAGATAAGACAATTACATAATCAAAGACCTCCGTATCAATTGGTGATTGCATTAAGAATTAAGCCGGCCGCAGCCGGCATCAGTAACTATATTCTATTGGTTACAAGATGGAGGTAAGAATGGAAGTCAAGTGACTCCACCTTATAAAAACACAAGTTTACGCATATATATAAATGTGCCTACACTAGTTGAAAAGAAAAGAATTTTGTGTACATGTATACAACGAAGTTCAACAATCAAAAACGTCAGTAACATGCGGTAAAAGCATAAAATTAAATTTAAAAAAATCACAACCGATAGATTAAAACTCATGAGAAATTCCATAATGGGAAGAATATGGCAAAATCTTAAATGTTTCATTAATATCTAAAATCATGTTACGTAGAGTATATCGTGTTTTCTTTACAATAATAGTTTATATGGCCTCAACTCTCAAGTATTCATTAAACTTACCTTATAGATCTTGAACTGCCGGCAACGTCTTTGAATAATAAAATTATAGGACGATGTAACCAAGGGGCCGAATAATGAACATACAATAGAACATGAGACTGGCTAATTTGCCCATCAAATTGCTGGGGTTTGAGGCTGCTACTCTTTTTTTGATAGGCAATAAAATTTATTAAAATTTGACAAATGATACATCAAGAAGAAAAAAGTGGGAGGAGAATCTAACAAAAGTTGAATGACAACAGCCATAGGGCCTAGCCTAAAACACCAACATGGGGACAAACATCCAACAACCCGAAGCAAAAACCAGACAAAAGCCAAAAACCAACCTACAATTTGTTGAAATAAACAGTAAGCTTGATTTGGAACGTGTGGAACTATTGTTTTGGAGGCTATGATTGCCTAGGGTAAGTTGGTGAAGAATGAAAGTCAAATAAGCCTGCAAGAAGAGCAAGAAAAAAACGAGGGTATTGAATTTAAGCTTCCGTATTTCAATTTGTGATCTTTGCATTATCTACTTGTCTGCTTGATTTGCCTATAAAAGATTGTATTCTGATTATGTAAAAGATATGAGTGGAGTAAGAGAATAAGAGAGTTACAGAGCGAGAAATTCCTCCTCCTTGTATGTTATTTCAGATTGAGTGAGTTTAATATATTGTGAGTGTGTTTGTGCAATTCTCTTGTGAGTTTCATACATTATAAAAGTGTGATCAATACTCCTCCATCCAACAAAGTGGTATCAGAGCACTAGGCTCTTTCCGAAAAAATTCTCTCTCACGAAAATATAACATACCTTCGGCCTGCTATTTTTCAACCAGAAAATAGCTCCCTAAAAAATCAGATCTTTGAGTGCAAATTCAAGATCATCTCAGCCACACGAGTTGATCGTCTTCGAGTCCGGCGACGAAAATCGAGCAGCCTCTGTTTCATTCGAAACCCAGAAGTCCTCGGCTTCATAGCTTGATCTTTGGAATCTGTTCGCCTCTCCAAGACAATCAGATCAAGTTCTTGCAATTTTCCAGTCAATCAACCGACGGCTCCAACAACCACAGTCCGGCCGAACAAAGAACAAACTTTGTTTTTTTTCCTCCGCTGCCAAAACAAAAAAAAAACGATTCAGTCAAAAACCAAATTTTTGAGCACCCCACCGCTTGAGTTATTTGTGTGTCTGATCCAATTTGCTGTGGCTGCACATGCTTTCACATGTGAAGAAGAATTTCAAAGCAGAGCATTGAAGTCTGGTAGTTGCCAAGCATTTAAAGTTTGGTAACGTTGAACTAGAAGGAGTAATCCAGTGCATCTGGAACACAGATCCAACAGGCCTAATTAAACTTTAGGTCCCTGAAGTTTGAGAGATTACATTTCAATCCTCGCCAGACGTATTTCCGTCATTCTTTCAAGTTCAATGGCTAACGGAACATCCCAAGCCGTCATTCCAAAGCTCACCAAGGACAATTATGATAATTGGTCCATCCAAATGAGAGCACTGCTCGGTGCTCAAGATGTTATGGAGGTGGTAGAAGAAGGTTACGATGAACCCACCTCAAAAGAAGCTGAAACAGCTTTAAAGGAAGAACAGAAGACTACACTCCGTGCCGAGCGAAAGAAGGATTGCAAAGCCAAGTCCATCATCTATCAAGGACTTGACGAAGCCACGTTCGAGATCATCGCTTCCGCCAAAACTTCCAAAGAAATTTGGGAGATGCTACATAAGACTTACAGAGGTGCTGACAAAGTAAAGAGGATTCGCCTTCAAACTCTACGAGGTGAATTCGAGTCTTTACGAATGAAATCCTCAGAATCTATTTCTGAGTATTATGCTCGAATCATGGTGGTGGCAAATCAAATGAGGAGAAATGGTGAAGCTCTCACCGACACGAGAGTTATAGAAAAGATCTTGCGATCTTTGGATCGCAGATTCGACTTCATCGTTGTTACGTTAGAAGAACTTAAAGACGTTTCAACCATGTCTATTGAAGAGCTCGTGGGTTCGCTGCAAGCCCATGAACAGAAGTTGCACAGAGACGATGATAGAGCCCCAGAACAAGCTCTACAAATGAAGTTATCCCTCAATGAAGGAAGGTACGAGCAAGGGGGGACATCTCAGAGGGGACGAGGCTATGGTTCCCATGGAAGAGGCTCTGGAAATTCAAATTCCAGAGGCAGAGGTGGCAGAGGATTCTCCAGAGGAGGGAATCAAAATCATGCTCCAAGAGGAGGTGGTCGAGGACAACAAAACTATGCTCCAAGAGGAGGTAGACGAGGACAGCAAAGTCATAATCCAAGAGGAGGAGGACAAGGCAGAAGAGGCGGTTACAACAACCGTTTGAACGTTGACAAAAGTAACGTTCAGTGTTACAATTGCGAAAAATATGGCCACTATAGCAACGAGTGCCGGGGAAGACCAACATTAGATCAAGTTGGTGAAACAGCCAACTATGCAGACAAGGAGCCAACAGGAGGAGATTCAATGAGTCTCATGGCGCACAGTCCTACCGAGCAGGATCAAGGTACATGGTTTCTTGATTCTGGAGCCAGTAATCATATGACCGGCTCAAGGCAGCTTTTTACTGAACTTGATGAAAAGGTTCAGGGAGATATTTCTTTTGGTGACCTCTCCAAAGTACCAGTTCGAGGGAGAGGTGATATTATAATCAAAAGGAAGAATGGAGATCATGCATTCATCTCCAATGTCTACTATGTTCCAGATATGAAGACTAATATTCTTAGTCTTGGCCAGCTGCTTGAAAAAGGCTATCAAATTAGCCTAAAGGATATGCAACTAACGATTGCAGATGCTCGAGGGAAGCTGATTACTCGAGTAATGATGGCGAAGAACAGAATGTTTCCGCTAAGTGTTCTTCATGACACGCCAAAGTGCCTCAATGCCATTATCAATGATAAAGATTGGATATGGCATCTCAGATATGGACACCTCAACTTTGAAAGCTTGAAGCTGTTGGCAAATAAGAAGATGGTCAAGGGCTTACCTCATATTCAACGTCCAAATGAGATATGCGAAAGCTGCATTCTTGGCAAACAACACCGCAATAACTTTGGAAAGCAAGTTGATTGGAGAGCATCCATGCCGCTCGAGCTAGTACACACAGATGTTTGTGGTCCGTTGAAGCAAATCTCAAACGGTCAGAACAGATACTTCCTCACGTTCATCGACGATTATAGCAGAAAGACGTGGGTATACTTTTTGAAATTGAAATCAGAAGTATTTGAAAAGTTCAAAGAGTTCAAAGCTCTTGTTGAGAAAGGAAGCGGCTACCACATCAAAACGTTGCGATCAGACCAAGGAGGAGAGTACACTGGAGATCAATTTGAAGGATTCCTTAGGCAACAAGGAATCAGACACCAGTGCACACCTGCCTATACTCCTCAGCTAAATGGTGTAGCTGAGAGGAAGAATCGCACCATTCTCAACATGGCCAGAAGCATGTTGAAAGATAAAGACATGCCTAAGAGATTTTGGGCCGAAGCAGTTCAGTGTGCAGTCTATCTACTGAACAGGTGTCCTACGAAGAATGTGCAGTCGAAGACACCACAAGAAGCATGGTCCACTCACAAGCCAGGTGTGGGTCATCTTAGAGTGTTTGGTTGTATTGCCTATGCTAAAGTTCCGGAGGCAAACAGAACCAAACTCGAAGACAAAGGAGTTAAGTGTATCCTTGTTGGATATGGTGACAGAACAATGGGATACAGGTTGTATAATCCCATCACTCAGAAGGTGATTTTCAGCAGAGATGTCATTTTTGAGGAAAATGAATCATGGAGCTGGGGTCAAATAGAAGCTACCAAGATATGGAGCTAACACTTGAAGATGAAGAACAGGTACAAACCAGAGATGTACCTGGGAGACCAAAGATCAGCCAGCATCTTCCCGTGGTTTCTCTTCACCACAACAAGGTGAACCATCCTCACCAGTTGAACGAGAAGTTTCAGACATGAGGCCCAGAGGAATACGGAACTTGAATGATCTGTATCAAAATACAGATCAAATGGATGCAGATTTTACCATGTTCTGTCTGCAAATCAGTTGTGATCCAGTTGGTTTTGAGGAAGCTAATGGAGAAGACAAATGGAGGAAGGCTATGGATGAAGAGATTCAGTCCATAGAAAAGAATAAGACCTGGGAGCTGACCAACCTCCCAAATGGTCACAAGGCAATTGGAGTAAAATGGATCTACAAAGCTAAGAAGAATGCTCAAGGAGAAGTTTAGAGATATAAGGCAAGACTTGTAGCGAAAGGCTACAAACAGAGAGTGGGCATAGACTATGGTGAAGTGTTTGCCCCTGTTGCCAGAATGGAAACGATTAGGCTAATGATCGCATTAGCTGCTCAGAAGAGATGGAAAATCTACCAATTGGATGTCAAGACAGCATTCTTGAATGGACTTCTAGAAGAAGAAATCTATATTGAGCAGCCACTTGGATATGTGAAGAAAGGTCATGAAGACAAAGTGTACAAATTGACGAAGGCGCTATACGGGCTGAAGCAAGCGCCTCGTGCATGGAATACCAGAATTGATAAGTACTTCCAGGAGAATGGATTCGAGAAGTGCCCCTACGAACATGCACTCTATATGAAGGAGGAGACTGATGGAAGCCAGCTATATGTATGCCTCTACGTTGATGATTTGATTTTTACAGGCAACAATCCAGCCATGTTCGAAGCATTCAAGAAGACGATGTTTCAAGAGTTCGAAATGACAGATATCGGACTTATGGCTCACTTCTTAGGCATTGAAGTGACGCAAAGTGAAGAAGGAATTTTTATCTCCCAAAGCAGGTATGCCATGGAGATACTGAAGAAGTATGGATGCAGACGTGTAATCCAGTGACGACTCCAGTCGACAGTGGACTGGAACTGAAGAAAAGTGATACTGGAATGTTGATCCAACCTATTTCAAAAGCTTGGTTGGAAGTTGCGATATCTGACCTGTACTAGGCCAGACATACTCTATGGTGTTGGGCTAGTCAGCCGATACATGGAGACACCAGATCAGTCACACTTGTTTGCAGCAAAGCGAATTCTCCGCTACATCAAAGGGACTCATAGTGATGGACTGTTCTATCAGTCCGGTGGTGACTTGAATCTTTTCGGCTATTCAGATAGCGATTGGGGAAGAGACTTGGATGAAAGGAAGAGCACAACAGGGTTCGTTTTCTTCATTGGAGATACTGCCTTCACTTGGACATCCAAGAAGCAAGCGATCGTGACGTTGTCATCTTGTGAAGCTGAGTATGTTGCCGCTAACTCAGCTGTCTGTCATGCTATATGGTTAAGGAATGTGCTGAAGCACTTAGGTTTTTTGCAAAAATTGCCCACAGAGATCTACGTCGACAACCGCTCTGCAGTTGCGCTTGCAAAGAACCCGACTCATCATGAAAGAAGCAAGCACATCGATACCCGCTACCACTTCATCAGAGAGCATGTAAAAGCAAAGGAAGTGGAGTTAGTTTCTTGCAGGACATATGATCAAGCAGCTGATATCTTTACGAAGCCCATCAAACATGAAGTTTTCGTAAAAATGAAGACAATGCTTGGAATGAAGAATCTCTGAGAATCAAGCTTAAGGGGGGATGTTGAAATAAACAGTAAGCTTGATTTGGAACGTGTGGAACTATTGTTTTGGAGGCTATGATTGCCTAGGGTAAGTTGGTGAAGAATGAAAGTCAAATAAGCCTGCAAGAAGAGCAAGAAAAAAACGAGGGTATTGAATTTAAGCTTCCGTATTTCAATTTGTGATCTTTGCATTATCTACTTGTCTGCTTGATTTGCCTATAAAAGATTGTATTCTGATTATGTAAAAGATATGAGTGGAGTAAGAGAATAAGAGAGTTACAGAGAGAGAGAAATTCCTCCTCCTTGTATGTTATTTCAGATTGAGTGAGTTTAATATATTGTGAGTGTGTTTGTGCAATTCTCTTGTGAGTTTCATACATTATAAAAGTGTGATCAATACTCCTCCATCCAACACAATTAAAGTAATGTTGTGGTACCGGAAAAAATCTTTATCAACCGATGAGATATCGAGACAGAGAAGATTTGCATTTAGTTTCAATTTCAGACGTAGACCGTGAAATTTTTTTTTTTTTTTTTGTCGGCAAATTTTTTTTTATTAATCTCCGCAATAATACAAAGCTTAAAAAGACAAGGACACCCGAATAAAAAATTACTAACCTAAGGTTACCCGTAGACCGCGATTGTTTACCATACATATCCGTATATACAACGGAAGATAAGACAAATACCAAAACGAAGGCCTCTGGTTCAATTGGTGATTGAATTAAAAATCAAGGTGGTCTGCATCAGTAGTTATATATTCTATTGGTTTCATGAAAGTCAAGTAACTTTACCATATAGAAACAAAAAGTTTGCGCGTATCGATATACCTACACTAGTCGAAAAGAGAAGATGAGTTCAACAATCAAAACATTAATCACATTTGGTAAAAGCAAAGAGCAACAAAAAAAATCCTCCAGGTTAATTGGTGATTGCATAAAAAATTAAGATGGTTAGTGTCACGCCCTCGATTTTTAACATAAATAATAATTCATTTCAATAATCAATCGCCGCATAGTATAGATAATACCCAAAAGAGAGTTCCCAAAAGATTACTTACAAACCAAGTCCCAGTATTTAGAGATTTTACAACATTGGCACTGTGGCCCAAATTCCATAATTAATCAAAGAAGATAAATTTAAATGTTACATAATATCTAAAGTTAAAAGAGTTCAAATGGATTTACAATTACACGTTTCCAAGAAATCAAACAAAAGATGATAGAACCACTACTCGATAACGGCTTTCAAAAGATGTGAAGTCAAGCATGCACACCATGCGCTCCGCTTCAAGATCCTTGCTTTTTATCCGAAAATGGTAGGTTGAGCTACACTAACCTAGTAGAGAATTCTATATACAAGCTATAAGTAAATGTGATGAAACATGCAATAAGAGTGAATGAATTCCAATGAGACGAACAAGAGATATAAAGGAGCACCACAATGAACCGACAGACTACGACTACGGGATCCTATACATCTTATAGTTATCCCTAACCATTCATACATCGAGTCGGAAGTAGCATTCAACACACACATCCGTCCAAATAACCTACGACAATTTCTTATACCGTTTTAAGATTTCTCAACGAACACCACTACTAGCTTCCTCATTTCTTACCATTCATCATTAAGCCCCTTTTCATAAAAATGTTCCTTTCTTGGTTGCCAAAAATACTTTCAAGAAAACTCTCGACCTTTACGGGTCAAGCTCCATTGATTCGAGTTTGAATAGCCGGAGTCCGTTGATTCTGCGCATGAATACCGGAAACCGTTGATTCGCTCAAGAATAGCCGGAGGATTTTCTTAGAAATCCTTTTTCCAAAATCGAGTTCCTTCCTTTTTTTAAAAACTTTAATAAATTCAATTGTTTATTCTCTTTTTCAACGGTTACAATCTCCAATAATACACAGCTCAATCAATAACATGAACTTTCATAATCAATCATAACTTCCTTCATCATGTGAGACATTCAACAATTCTCTCCACTTGGGTTTCCGCATTACCACACCTTGCGTTGCGGGCCCTTTATTCAAATTCTCAATTCAAGCATACACACACACAAACCATCGTTCAACGTACAAGCAGGCAACATTTCTCAAATTCACCTAGTAATACAAACTCGTAAACGTGTCACATTGTACGTTGATAAATACATTAAGTTCACATTATTACTCTAAGTCTATCACGACGCTTTACGTCACGTATCGAACCCATAACGACTCCACGACACACCACCCACTAGGTTCTATATGAGAATCTTATAAAACGGGTGCCAAAGGAACCTAGGGAGCATAACAAGACGAAGTGCGAGGATACGAGTCACAATACTACCCATCTAATCACTAGAAAAACTCATGTCTACCCACAACACTTACCATATTACCTCTTATGGTCCACGATTCTCCTATCAACCTAATGGTATGATCCTTAACCAACTTCGTTAATTTTAAGCTCTAATGAGTGCCAAGAAACAAGGTCGAACGATGAGTTATTAGAACATAAGCAATTATGCTCAAGAGTGACTTAAACATGTTCTAATTATATACGGAATCATAACACGGAACGAGAACAACCTTAGGAATGACCACGGACATCGACAGATTGACACACCTTTACTCAAATGGTCATAACTTTTTGTGAACTAAAATTCTTAAAGTTATTCTGGTGGAAAATGAAAGCTAACTTCAAGACCTTTGAATTGACATATAGTTTGCATGAATCCGACATCGGACGAAAAAGTTATGGCCGCTTGAAGTTGCACTGAAACCCAGAAAACGAGCAGAAATTCCAGAGAAGGGAGAGATCGATCCCTCCTCTCTTGGGGATCGATCCCCAAGGTAAAAAGTCATGTTAAGACCAGATTTGAATGAGGGATCGATCCCTCATGCTTGGGGATCGTTCCTTAGGCGATTTTGGACGATTTTCTGTAGATTTTGACAGCTTTTCAAATGAACGAAGTAGGACGATCAAAGCTCGATTAAAGCACGAAATCAACTCATAAACACATAGAATGAGTAAGAAATCCCTACCTCAAGGTTAGAAGCTTCAAACATGAGATCAACGAACGAGCCCTAGCTTCCAAAACTCCGAAATCTTCCAAGAACGAGTTCTAGCACAAACCCAAGCGATTCCAAGGCTCAAATCACGCGTAGGAGGCGGATTGAAGGTTAGATTTCATGGGTTTCAAGTGATTGGTGAAGTTTTTGGGTGAGAGGATGAGAGAGAGTGAGAGAGAGGGAGAGCCGAGAGAGAGACGTGAGGAGAGAGACAGATATTTTGGGGCTTTTAATCCCCCTACACACACACCCCTCTATATATACTCACACACACACCAAATCACACTAACACTCCCTCCAATTATGATTCTATCGATCAAACCTCAAACCAAAATAACTCCACAAATTTCGCATTAACTTATAACATTTCAAAAATTAAAAATTTTTCGGGTCTCTACAGTTAGCATCAGTAGTTATATTTTATTGGTTTCATGTTAAAGATAAGAATGAAAGTTAAGTAACTTCACCACATAAAACAAAAAGTTTGCACGTATAGATGTACCTACACTAGTTGAAAACGGAAGACTCTTGTGTACATGTTCAACAAAGTTCAACAATCAAAACATCAATCACACTCGAAAAAAGCAAAGAGCCAAAAAATAATCCTCCAGTTCAGTTGGTGATTACATTAAAAATCAAGGTTTTCAGCGTCGGAAGTTATATTCTATTGGTTTCATGTTAGAGATAAGAATGAAAGTTAAGTAACTTCATCATATAAAAACAAAAAGTTTGCATGTAGATATAACTACACTAGTTGAAAAAGAAAGACTTTTGTGTACATATATTCACCAAAGTTAAACAATCAAAACTTCAATCATACTCTATAAAAGAAAATTAAGAGCAAATAATAATAATAATAATAATTATCACACTAAATACAACCCATGTAAGAAACTCCGCAGTGGAAAGCTTAAAATGTTTCGTCATATATGTGTGTGTGTGTGGGGTTTTGGGGATTTTCTGGATAGCTTTTAAGTGAGGTATTGTCCAGAAATCAGTTTGCTTTGTCTTTTGGGGTATTTGGTTGCATAGGATGTTCTGTTGGATTTTTCCCACATTAAATGCAGTTTGAAAAGAAAAAGAAAAGTGAATAATGGGTTGGCTGTTTGCCTCTAGAATCCTCTCTTTAATTAGCCGGCTGTGCTTGAAAAGTCCCAAGGAGCATTTGTGATACTTGGAATATGAAGAGTCAAGTGTGTAGATTCCTCTCTTATTCCTATTTAAGTGAAGTGGTGCATGGGTGCCGAGTGTGAGAAAGAAAAAGAGAGGGCAGCCCTTTGGGGGTTGCTGGATACATCGGCCAGGAGGTGAGAGGAGAAAAGATGTGAGGGAAAAATAGAGTTGTGGGGTTGAGTGTAAAACATTGTATAGAGCTATGTGTTAGGAGTTCGGGGAGGGTTTTACATCTCACATTGTAATCTCTATTTTTCATATAGTGGAAGATTTCTCTCTTTCCCGTGAATGTACCCGAGTTTGGGGAACCACGTATTTTGGTTATGTTCTTTTTGTGTGATTTCGTTTTTGTTAATTTGTTATGCTTCCGTTGCGGGTGGGATTACTGGGCTTAATCCCAACAACTGGTATCAGAGCTGTGGTTGAAGATCGGGAGGTCACCGGAGAAGCACAACACGGTTGAAGACGGCAGAGGCGCGCGGCGAAGAGGCGGGGGCGGCTTGTTCAAGGAGTGGTTGGATGCGAGATTGGAGCACGGGGTTGTGTTCGTCTCGTCTCGACCAGTACGGATATGTGTAGCACGTCGCCGGAGGAGCTCGGAGATGACGGCAATGGCCGGTCAAAGGCGGCGGCGAGGCGGCAAGGTACGTTTTTTGAAAAGCCCGTACTCGTAGTTCCTTGGATTGAAGTTTGGAGCACAGAGTTAGATGCGTCTTGAAGAGACGATCTTGGGAGTGATTGGAAAGTCCCCGGAGGTGGCCGGAGGAGGTCGCACGCGCCGGCCAAGGTGACGCATGCCGGGCGCGTCAGATCTAGTCTCGCGGGTGTGGTGCACGCGCTGGGAGCTTTCCTTTTTCTCGGAGTAGGCAGGCTTTGCGTGAAGGAGAAAAGGAAAAAGAAAGGAAAAAAAGGAAAAAAGAAAAAGGGTAGGCAGCATGTGATGGGTTGGAAAAGCTGTCAAGGAAAATGATTCAGTG
This sequence comes from Rhododendron ovatum, assembly GCA_019656835.1. Lineage (NCBI taxonomy): Eukaryota > Viridiplantae > Streptophyta > Magnoliopsida > Ericales > Ericaceae > Rhododendron > Rhododendron ovatum. The sequence continues at coordinate 37,154,009 of CM033799.1, forward strand.
AAGCAGGTGCCACGTCAGCAATGTCACGTCAGCAGGTCAGGGTCAAGGCCACGCAGTCAGATTTGTTTTCGCGATTTCGGAGCGGTTTGGACTCCGTTTTTTGGCGAGTGAGTAATCGATTTGAAGTATCTCGACGTTCCGGATTCAACCGTGCGCTCCGTTTTCTGATTGGAGGCTCCTAGGCAGGTGCGATTGCACTAGTTGAGCAGGAATCAGGTGTTTGGAGGCTGGTTTAGGGTTGGGAAATGGCTTGGAAGCAGCGAGGATGTACTGTGGTGATCTGTTATGAGCTAGCAAGCAAGGAGACTTTATATTCGAGCGGGTTTGCTCGTCTGGTAACTGACACAGGTGCTTGCTATAAGTAATAGATCGGTTTGGAGATGCTGGGAAGCCAAGAATCGGAACGATGATGGATGAGTGGCAGAGAGGTGACTCGGGGAGAGCTGATGATGAGTGGCAGGAGGCTTAGAGAAGTGGCAAAAATGAAAGATTGACATAACAGACTTGCGGTGATCGGAGGTTGATCGGGACAAACATGCGCGGAACTAGTGAGCAAGGATACACTCGGGCTGGTAGTGACACAGGCGCTCACTATAGCGATGGTTTGCGGAGATGATTGACGATGATCGGAGACAGTCTGGTTCAATTGGAAGACCTATCATTGAGAGTTGCAGTTGTGATTTGAGATGCACGAGGAGGATGATAGGGTCATGGATTGTGTTTTGTGATTAGGCACGGGCGTTTGAGATCAGACACAACTACCGAGCACAGCAAGGATACATTCAGAGGAATGACACAGGCGCTGTGAACAGATGGTGATGGCAGTGGAAGCGATGCTAGTTCTATGATTGATCCGGTGAATAGGCAAGTCGCGGATGACTAGACGTTCACGCAGTGATGGGAGTTTGAGGCACCCGAGTGAGGGGGTGCGAGGTGCCCGAGCAAAAGGGGTGCATTTTCTATGGGAAAAGGGGGTGTTTGTTGGGTTTTTTCCACATTAAATGCAATTTGAAAAGAAAAAGAAAAGTGAATAATGGGTTGGCTGTTTGCCTCTAGAATCCTCTCTTTAATTAGCCGGCTGTGCTTGAAAAGTCCCAAGGAGCATTTGTGATACTTGGAATATGAAGAGTCAAGTGTGTAGATTCCTCTCTTATTCCTATTTAAGTGAAGTGGTGCGTGGGTGCCGAGTGTGAGAAAGAAAAAGAGAGGGCAGCCGGATACATCGGCCAGGAGGTGAGAGGAGAAAAGATGTGAGGGAAAAATAGAGTTGCGGGGTTGAGTGTAAAATATTGTATAGAGCTATGTGTTAGGAGTTCGGAGAGGGTTTTATATCTCACATTGCAATCTCTATTTTTCATATAGTGGAAGATTTCTCTCTCTCCCGTGAACGTACCCGAGTTTGGGGAACCACGTATTTTGGTTGTGTGTTCTTTTTGTGTGATTTCGTTTTTGTTAATTTGTTACGCTTCCGTTGCGGATGGGATTACCGGGCTTAATCCCAACATGTTCTTGTTACATGCTTTTCTTGTTCAATGGGCATCTTAATTAGGTTGAATTCTTGCCAACGCCGAAGTTCTTTTGTGGCTTGTGTAATCATATACCAAAGATAGGGTTTCAATCTCATTAGGACGCCATCTAACTCCTCTCCGTTTTGACCTATGTAACACTTTCATTTGATTGAAAAAATATTTCACTGTTTAAAAAATAAAAGTTTCCTCCTGAACAGTTTGATCCATGAGCACACAACAAGTTTTGTTTTAGATTCAATGCGGATCTACAGAAAAATATTAGGCGGATTGAACGATAATAAAAGATCTAATCGGCTCACTACAATTACTGGAAGATCTAATCTGAAACTTCCTGTGTTACTTGTTTTATGACGGGGGAGATGATAGGAACTACCCCTATCAGTCCTCTTTTGTTCTAATTGGAATCTTAAATTTAAAGATGTAATTTCTCGAGCACTCCTCTCCGATCAGTTCACAGTTCGACGTCACTTCTGGAGCTGTAGTGTCTAGCTTTGCTACTAATGGATTGTCTGAGACCTTTCTATCCTTGCCCATGAAGTTGCTACGAATCCATATTTCATTTCCTTTTTCAATTTCATTTTCATTAATTTCTTTTTAAACCTTTTTGTGTTATATAATTTTTGAGTATCTATCTGTTGATTTTGGGAGGTTGTTGATCATGTAACCTCAACCGTAAGTATAATCCTGTGCGTCTGGACAAAATTGCTGCTTTATGCGTTGAAGGGTACAACTGCTGTCACACCCCAAAATGGAAAGTGACCGGCTATGAACCACAAGACTGAAACTCGTAGAACATGCAGCTTAAAAATAAATTTGATTAAAACCCAAGGCATTAAACTAATAAATGGTAAATCATTCTTTTTTTTATTTAGAACAACTCCAACAAAATTAAGTTCAACAAAAAGTATGGGGCACAACCATCCCATGAACCAACCAATATCCAGTAATCCAACAATAATAAAAAGGAGTCGTTATCTGACAATTGTTTCGAATGCGGAAGAGATTTATTAAAATAAAACTAAGATGAGACACCCTGAGGAGGCCAAACAAAAGAATTCCCGAGATGCCACCAGAGTCCTTGCCTAACTCCCCAACTTGCCTGAAAGAGAAGTTGGAATAAATTTGTCAGCTGACGAGCTCATGAATAGCAAGTATGTATAATAAATAAAATTGAAAGCGGGGATTAAAATATTTACCATTAAATCATAATTTGGCATACGAGGTGTCCAGCAGAATAATAAATTAATCAAAAAAGCCTTTAACCAATGAACATTCTTAGTGGTGATCACAATAATAACTCCATCAACAATGGGGAACCACAATCAAACAGTATCATGGCCAAAATAAATCTCATCAAAATTGGATCCAATATCGAACTTAGAGTCACCAGGATTGGCAGCCCATGGTACTTTTCCTAAGACGATCCGGCGAAAGAAAGCCGTTGAGCATTAGGGTCACCGGCCTAACACGGTCTTTTCCCCAATGACTAGGGTCACCAACATGAGAAGGAATAAGTTCCCTGGACTTCCGAAATAAATGTTCCCATTAATATCCACCAAGTTCTCACCAAAAGAATATTAACAATCGATCTCAGAAAATTCATCGCATGCCAATTTATAGAACAACTTGTAAACAGTTTTGAGTCTCCGAATAATATTCATATAAATTTCTAAAGGAAATACTTTTAAGGGACACAAGGATCTTTCGAAAATACGTAACATACTTAACTACTCACCTGGGTCCAAAGCTAATGCAAACGAACAACGCGAAACGAGTCTAACCTGAGCAAAGAATCATGTAGCACTATTATCACTAACTGTATCAATATAATATACTCTGTAGCAACATGAAACTCTCTAAGAAAAAAGAAAAAAAAAATAATAATAAAATATTCTTCTAACCTAGGACTAAGCCAACTTAACTTCAATTACAAAAACCCATCTTTGTTATTCTGAGTCTCAACTTCCATGTCCACAACCCACGGCAGTTTACCATGTGCCAAACTCTCATGTTCCTTAATCCCAAAATTACTCCAATTACACCACAACAAACCCTTGTTCAACTCTTAGATTTTATTAGCAGTATATAGCCACCACAACCCCATATACATACTGATCATTGATCACCTTCACGCTTCACCACGCACACACACACCGCACAAACGACCAATAAACCCAAATCAATCTTTTACTCCACACCCACGTTCGGTAAAAAGAATGGAAGAAGGAACAAGAATAAGAGATCAAGATCACTTACCCGATTAATCACCAAATCGCTAAACTTTTTTTTTGACTGCAGTCTCTCTCTCTTTCTTTCTCACTCAAAGTTCTTTTAACTTCTTATCTCAGACTTTTTCTCCAAATAAAAATCCTAAACCGTGAAAACATCTCCGAACTTTCTAAAATTACCCACTACTCCCTATATTATAGTTAATTCGACTAAGATAGAACGTAACACAATTAATAAAATTACCATTCGGTACCACTTATTTTATCCAAAATCAATCTCATACCCCAAATATAATAATCGCGACATCAATATTCATAGCACGCGCAAATTAATTAGTTGGGACCCAATCATAACACTAATTAATAACGGCAATATAACTAATTAAATAAATGAAAAATGCTAGGCCGTAACAACTGCGGTCTTAAACTGACTATGCTATGACCAAATACGAAAATGTGAAACAGTCAACATCCCAATCAGCAAAAGAACAGAGATGATTGATGGTTTAGCTGCTAAACTTTAACGTAAAACCTATGTCCACAGGAAAAGATCAGCAAAAGAAGATCACTATGAAATATAGGAGAAGGGTAAAAGTGAGAGTATCAGTCCTCAAGTGTATAGTACAGCGTTACAATGGCGAACCAGACAGAATGAAAGAGCAATGATACGGACACAACTCTAGACAAAATTTTGTTCAGAACCGTTGGATGCACATGGGTACACATACATCCAACATACATCAGGACAAATATGCGTCTGGATTTGTGTTCCTAGAATTTTTGAAAATGAAAACCAATACCTTCCCCATCCAAAGATTTCTGTTAACATAATGAACGGAGGATGATGGTGCAGCTGACGTTGAAGGTGGGCAGGGAAGAGTGTTGTACACAGGACAGGAGTACATAGCAAAGTAGAGTAAGGGCAAGGGGAAACCTGCTCTGAGAATAGGACTGTTGGGGCCGGCTACAAGTATTGTAAAGGGTATTGAACTATTGATTCCTCCATTCATCTGATCTTGTACGACAAGCAGAGTTGGGTGGAGGGTAAAATTCTGATGCTATGGCAAGCAACCTGCAGGCGATTGGCTCCGTCATATGTCTGCCGCTAATACAACTTCTGAGGGATTTTGGTGGAAAATTGTCTTTGTTCGTGTGATGGAAAGGGGCTGTACTTTAGTTTCTGAGGGATGTGTTGGTTGGACGGGGGTGAGGCACAGGATTCATCTATATTGCTTGATTCCTTCGTGTATAAGTAGGGTAGATGGTTCTAACCGTCACCTTTTAATTCCTTGATTCCTTTCTATATTGCTTGGACTGCATTCTACGATGCTACTTTGCCACTAGTTACTTGGATTGCCCTGTTAGACCTCTCCCCATAAGCACCCACCATTTTTATCCAACCTACAATACAAATAATTTGTTAAATTTCTTTCAATGCAAAGTGTTTCCGAAAGGGATACAAAGAAACGAGAACATGTTGAGGAAAAGAAGCTCTTTGTGAGAAACATGAAGGATAGATTGGAGAGGAACTCAAGACTCAATCCATCCTATTAGAGTGAAGCAGCAGAAGAACACGAGGTTGTGGTGCATTGCTTCTCTCTGTTTAGGTGAAAGCTTTAGGCCTACGAGCAAGCTGGAAACTATCTGGCATGCAGCCGTTTGCTACTAATGGATCAAGTTTGCTTGGGACTCTTAAATGATACTGAGTTTTTTTTTTTTTTTTGCAACTGCCAGTGACAATTCATCTGTCAGTCGGTTGGTATTGTGTATCGCACACTTTGTTTAATCCCTGTTGCAAAACTATTACACAAACACCCGATACTTGGTTACCTTATAGGTTTAGATATATAATCCAATCAGACAATCATATCCAGTGAAATAAACGGTCCATAGTGTATGCCAATGTCCTCTTACCAGCTGAACATGTGCCAGCTGGACAAACATGGGAGCCAATTCAGTCTCTTTGCGATCACTGCCATATTCTCTTCCATTAGAAACTCTCGACCAATTCTATCTAAAGAGCAAAAGTCTTGCTTCTTTTTAACAAGCTAACATAGTAAAACAGTCGGAAGCTACAATGAGAATGTCCAATGCAGAAATAGTCCCAAGCAGAAATCACCTAACTTAACCTAGTATGTTGAAGCCTCGTAGGCCACAGCGAGATACTATTAAGTATTTCTATAACATGTTAACTCTAGTATCGCAATGTGAAGAGTTCAATTGCTGCCAAAAATCACATACCTTCAAATCGTGGTTGTCATTCCAAAGAAAAATGCTAGGCTTTTTAATCCTTGTGCAGATCATTCGCGCAATTCAAGTACTTCAGCCCGCCAAGGATTTGATATGAGAATCACTGAATACGAATAAAGTTGTGATTAGATATACTGGCCTGATTACGTTGTTATTACTCAGTATTGACAAACAAAATAAACCATACAAGTGTGGCTTGCTTAACTCTTCAACTCCGCCCGCCTTCAAGGAAGAAGAAGAGAAAAAGGAAGAGGAGAGGAATAATACAGGGTATACATATACACATAATGCAAAGTGCAGCTCACTAGTTAGTGGTTAAGGTATCACAGAGTGTTGGAATGCTGCAACCAATACTGCAGTGGCGACAAGATATTCAGGGCTTGAAATACAATGCATAAAGGGGGAACAAGCAGAATAACAAGACAGCAGTCTATATGTTTGATATACTGCTTTTGATAGAGCTATAAAGAATAGACCTGGGAATGCTCCTTTGACAATTCTTGATTGTAACGAATATTTCTAGTAGCAACAACCTGAGTGGCAACAACCTAGGAAGTCGTCCACGTTCGGAAAGCAGCACCTCCTGTGCTTATCCCACTCGTGCTTCCAAAAGTAATGATTTCTCCTATTCAAGGATCGCCACAACACATTAAGTTGATTAAGATTGAAACTTGGCTGAAAGAAAGAAGTCATTAACTAAAAAAAAAAACCAACAAAAAAAAAATATTCAAAGAAGATGGTTATTACATTTTGAATATACTGGACCTAGACCAGTGCAAGGGGAGGAGATTGAAAACCCAAGGGAATCCAACCCCCATACGCCGTGCATAGAAAACTCTGCTGAGTTCAGATGGGCCTTGCAGGCAACACCAGTTTTGTGTTACTTATTTGACAAAAACTAGGAATCCACGTAAGTACCACAGAATAACTGTGACATTGTGTTCGGCTTGAAGCAGGAGTTGCCCCCAAGAACAGGCACACCAAGAAAAAAGCTAGAATACCGCGCCAGAATGTAATCCATGATGCAAAGCAAGAGACCCTCTTGAAAGTTTCTTTCAAGTGTGGCTGCTCTTTTTTCCTGCAGAACATTTTGACCTAATTGTTCTATTTGTATAGACCTAATTGTTCTCTTTATATAGCTGCCGAATCACACACAACTGGCTTGGGCAATCGTTGAGCCACTTGCTGGTCTCATGTGTCCAATCACTCTGCAATTATGATAAGTAGGCTTAAGCCGTTCAAAAAAATGATAAGTATGCTTAAACTTAAAAAGCTTACCTCACCCGCTTGGTGGTGGTAATTTTAACCACTGGGCATTGTTTCTTTACTTTCGGAGGCTTTGTGTGAGCATGTTTGACATTTTTTTTCTTTGCCAACTTCGCTTTGCAACCCTCGTTGCTTTCTGCGATCTAGAATTGTCGTCAAAGCTTGTCAGATTTGTGGCCGGATTTTCGCCCGGAGATTCGTGGAAGGGATGGCTCCATCAAAGCAACCACCGTGGTACATAGGAAAATAGCATTAGTGTAGACTGAAGGCCAAGAAAGGAGAATGATCGTAGAATGGCCTGCCACACATCTCCAGCTTTGAAACATGAAGACACGGTCTAATTAATTTATGCATTTGACATTGAACACATAGGGAATCTATTTAATTTCGTGACTTCATTTGCCTCATTCTTCTTAAAAAAATGAAACTAGCCAATAAGTTGTTTCCATTATCGAATTTCATTCGTTTTATTGAGTTTCTGTCAATAGCTATTTGACAAGATCTTTAGCGAAATATATATGGTCCAGTACTAGAATGTAAGGGATTGTATGTTCCAGCCTAGGGTTAAGCGCCATTGTCAATTGATGCAATTATATGATTTATATGTGTAGTCCGTATGCTTTCTTGTATGTGTTATTTTTTAGTTAATAGATGAATTGTTTTCCTTATCAAAAGAAACTAGTGATCAATTAGTAAATATAACACGCCTGTGGTATTACTCTAGCAATCAATCCGTGCTATGCACTGGACTTAACATTGCATCATACTTTTATTAAAAGCAAAAAAGCTAACAATTGGCCTTTTAGAAGAGAAAAAATGCCAATTTTCAGTTTGTTACATAAAATTAAATGAATTTGCAAATAGACTACTCTACATGCTCAACGCATAGGAATGCCTGAACCATAGTAAAACAACAAAATACACCAAAAGTTCCACCGACAATGACTTATTCTATGGCTCTTTGGTTGGTTTTGTGGTTAGCCCAAATCCAAAGGGAAACAAAGGGTCGTAATGTGGGTCGCCAACATTCATCGGGAGCTGATCGACAGTCTTGAACCAAGTCCGAGAAAGTTTTCCGGTGAAACCATAATCCCCGAACAAAACATCGGCGATGCCTTGACCTTCCGTTCCCGGAAGCCAAGCGACTACAAGGGCGTCCATCGCTCCTAACATATGATTGAATCACGACAAGGCGACCGGTTATAAGGACATCAACGCATTCCACTGCTCCGAAAACATTTGTGATGATACTCGGGCCCGGGTCGGGTATCATCAAATTAAAGCTGTCGCCAGCCGTCTCCGCGTATGTATGCTCTCCTACCACAACAATGGCGTAGGAGAATTCACCGGACTCGACGAAGCTGGGATCTGGGTCCTCATTGTATACTACTTCTGTTGTCGAGTTGACGGTGTTTTTTATGGCAGTAAGAACTGTGGTCCCTGCATAGGGGAAAAAAAGTCAATTTTCATATCTATCCAATTGAGTAACTATTAAACTATCTAGGATGGTTCTGATCACTTCTATACCGAAACAAAAACATATTCTTGACAGAAAACTAGTGCTACATATGTGAGAAGAATGGTCTATCTCGAAAAGCATAAAAAAGGTTTTAAAAAATAAGAAGCCCCAAATACTCAAAAAACCTCTTAGTGGAATGACGCTTTTTTTTCGATTGAGATCATAGCCAATCTCTTTAATCTCTCTTGCGGAATTGTAGTTCAAAGGTAAAAATAAAATCTCTGTTAGCTTGCTCGATTTATTTTAGCACTTATTGACAACGTACCAACTGTCAATAAGTTAGCTCTGGCTGGTACAGTGTATTACGTGTGGAAGGCTAGGAATGACTTTATTTTTAGTAACAAGCAATACATTCCGTGTCTCGTTTATGAGCAGATTGTCAAGGACGTGCGGGATAGGGTGTTCTCTTGGAGGAACTGTGGCCGTAGCTCTGTGAATAGAGCTTTGTGTAGAGCCTGGAACATCTCTGAGAAAATTTTGTAGCTAGAAGTAGTTAGGCTTGTTTCTTTGTATTTGTTTCTGGTTTTTGTCTCCAGTTCTTGATGGACTGTTTGTTTTTGATGGGGGTATGCCCCTAAGTTTTTGTGTTTCTTGTTTCCTTTTTGGTAATAAAATCTCTCTTTACCAAAAAAAAAAAAAAAAAAAAAAACGTACCAACTGTCTGATTGTTGCCGCTAAGTCCCTGCCATGTAATTGTCCACCCACCGCACTGATAGCCAAGATTGTCAGCATGAGTCCCTGCAACAAGTATTTTCGATGCCTTCTTAGGAAGTGGTAACAATGGCTTCTCAGCTGATTTACCATTCTTCAGCAATACAAGAGATTTCCTCACAGCTTCCCTTGCCAATTCTCTGTGCTCCTGTTAACGACACAAATCTGAAACTCTAGCGTTTTCTAGCGAAAGAATAATGAAAGAAAAAAACTAAGCCTGATATGTTGTTTTGTATGGGGTTGGGGTTGTAAATCTTCTCTAGATACGTAACATATGATGTCCCGTGGAGTAGGCAATTGTCAAATCTCTTAAAATTATTTTCTATGTTTTTATTGTGTACGCTTGTATGATTATGGACATAGAAGTATAGACGTGCTAACCTGACATCCCAGATAGTTAACAAAGCTATAATCACCATTGGGGCTTTCAAACAGGCCTGCTGTGAACTTTACTCGCAGTATCCACTTCACCGCATCGTCAATTCGGGTCATTGGAATGAACTCTTTCTTCACCAAAGAGGTCAGAACGTTGATGAATTGTGTGTAGTTGTAAGGAACCATGATCTGAAGCAAGCCACAGCCACATTAGTCCTTTGTTGCAACCTGATGGTAATTCATTCTTTGTATCTTCAAACTTCGAAAAATAAGTAAAGTACGAAAACAACGAGTTGATGAGGAGTGAGTGACCATGTCAATGCCAGCGCCGATTCCTGTGAGGACAGAGTATATATAGTTAGCATCAGGTGGATTTGTGAGCTGATCAATGCCCTGCCAATCCGAGATGACAAATCCCTGAAACAATTGTTTGATTCATACTTAAGTTTAGTTGCATATAAATATTCCCAATCCCTCACAAACTTATAAGGACAAAGATTTAGTTCTATGTCAATCATTTATTTACATTGAATCACAGTGTGTTCTTGAGGTAACCGATGATAAGCTTACGATTAGAATGCATTTTTACGCCATTCCAGCTCGAAAAAGAGATCATCACGGTGGATACACCTTTCGCAACAGCATTGGCATAAGCTGGCATGTGGATGCTTAACAATCCTTTCCAGCTTATTTTGGTGTTGTTTGCGTTGATTCCATCAGTTGTTCCTCCATCACCCATATAGTGTTTCGCGCATGCCGCGACCTTTTTCCTGCACAGTCAAATTCGGAAAACCAGTGAAGATTAACGAAAGATACAAGTAGTCAAGACTAGTTTAAAAGCAAATAAAAAATACAAAATTACGTAGCCTGTATCATCTACGACAACTAGTAATTGCCCAGTGCTTTCTAAACATAGTCTAAATGAAGTATCAAACTCCGTTTTTCCGAAGTTTTTTCTGTGGATACAACGGTTCTGTTTTACATCATCTCAAATGAGTTGAGTTTCGGATATGTGTATGGTCCCACTTCATGCGAGAGGAGCATTACAAATAACCGTGAATTATAAAAATTTTCCTTCTCTCAACAAAATCTACTTCTTGGAAATTTTCATTTTAAAAATAAGTTTTAAACATGGTCCATCTAACCAAGTTCATAAAATAGTCTAACACAACAAATGTTATCAAATTTGTTTAATTCTGTTAGTTGTATTCAGGAATAGCATCAGAGATATTTGAATGTATAATCATATGGAATTCCAACTCAAATTCAATTTTTTGAACGTCCACTCACTCAAAAGTGACACCCCTATCGAACTTGTTTCTTTTATGGAACAACAATTTTATTCTCTTATCTATTAGTTAAAAAGAAAAAGAATCTTACGCAAAAAATTACTATTGGCCACGAAGAATTACTCATGGCCGCAATGAATTACTCTTGGCCGCAAAGAATTGCGAGACCGTAAGATAATTCGATGCGGCCAATAATCACAACTGCCAGTCTATTCTAGTCTCCAGTTGGCCGCAAACTTATCTTATGGTTAAAATAGAAACTCAGATATGGCGCATGCCAGTTGGCAAACTTCCAACTGCCCCTGGGGGCTTCAAGTTTTTGATAACTGCAACAGATTATTTTTCAAAGTGGGTGGAAGCCGAGCCATTAGTCACAACCACCGAAGCAGACGTTCGGCGATTCGTTTGGAGGAACATCGTCACAAGGTTCGGCGTGCCTTATGCAATTGTTTCGGATAATGGCTCACAATTCGTCGGCAAAGAATTAACAGGACTTTGTGCTGAGTTCGGAATTAGATTTTTCAATTCAACCCCATCCTACCCCCAGGGCAACGGTCAGGCCGAAGCAACAAACAAGACAGTGTGCGCTAGCATCAAGCGTCGGCTAGACTCCAAACGAGGAAAATGGGCAGAAGAATTGCCTTGGGTTCTTTGGGTCTACCGCTCCACTCCAAGACGCTCCACTGGCCAAACTCCCTTTGCAATGGCCTTCGGCATAGAGGCTGTCATCCCACTTGAATCCACGTTCCCAACCCTGCGCACTGAAACTTTTGATCCACAAACCAACAATGATGCAGTAGCTATCGAGCTTATTTTAGCCAAAGAAAAGCGAGACGATGCCCAGCTCAAACTAGCTAACTATCAGCAGGAAGTCGCTCGGGGCTACAATCGGAGCGTAAGGCTCAAGAAGTTCAGAACCGACGACTGGGTCTGGAGGAAGGTTGTCCGAGCCAGCCAGAAAACTAAATTCAAACCTAACTGGGAAAGACCCTATAGGGTGATTAAGGAAGTCGGCAATGGCTCATACAAGTTGGAAGACAAAGAAGGAAGGGAAATTGAGAACCCCTGGAATGCTCTAAACCTCAGGAAGGCATACCTTTGAAGTTCCTCCTCAGTTTTGGTCTATCACACCCTCTACCAGTTTATTACTTATTACTTACCAAAATGCTATACCTGTTTTGGTCAACTTTTTAATGAGAAGTCCCTCCTATTTCTGAAGAATCAATGTTCTCTATTATTCGATTACACTGTTCCAACTTCGATCACTCAAGTTCAGCCTTCTAGCTTTTACGACTGTGTTCGGATCAATCATCCGCAAAACATGTCGTGGCTCGAACAACTTGACATCCTGACACAAAACAATAAACAAACTTACAAGTTTGCTTTTGGCTCGGCTATGTTCATACTTTGACTTGATCTAAATGGCCACTTCAGACATTTACTTCACATATTACCTTGGCATAAGACTGGCATTGTTAAGCTGAGCCTTATACAATGTAGGGGCTATTATGAGTAAATAACAAATCTTTGGAAACAAGCCAAGGTTGCTTGACCTTCGGCCAAACTCAGAAAATATTTCTAAGGCATAGAGGAATATTTAATAAAGCAACAAATTCGAGAATTTTTTCTAAGTCATTAAAAGATAAACTGGGAATTCAGAAACTCCTAGTAAGAGGGCTCGGCTTGGTAAACCGTTCAATGCCGTCCCCCTTCAAACTATTACATCTGGCACGGCAAATTCTTAATGTCTGGAGCCATCCAGTCCAAAAACAAAGTTCAAAATATTCAGAAAGCGAAAAGACTTAAGAAAAATTCCTCAAACATTCAAAAGATCTTCACTCGATTGGAATGTATCCATCTTAGTCGATTAGAACATCTCCACCTTCGGCATTCTTCTCTTGAAGTTCGGATGATTGATCACCAAATTTCCCCTGATGTTCACCATCAGCCATCTCTTCATCATCATCCTCGGGAGGCAGTGGTTGGCACTCCTCTTCGGTGTAAGGAAGCTCTAGATCAAGCACGACCGGCTCGGGAAGCTGCTTTAGAAATCTAGAGTCGGCCTGAATCGCCATAACCGCAGCCATTGCCTCAGCACCAGCAGTATACCCAAGCTTATAAAAATAAGGAAGCCGAGCCTCAAGCTCATCATTCACCATCTTATGTGCTATTTGGGTATACTCCAGAGCGGCTCGGTTTATTCCAGTTTCATATCCTTTGGCATCGGCAACCCTAAGCTTCTCTTTCTCCTTTTCCCTCATCTTTTTCGCATTGGCCTCGGCATTTTCAGCTGTAGCTCTAGCATCGGCAAGTTCCCTCTTCAGCCTATCCACCTCAGCCTCTGCATCTTTAGCTTTCTGATATGAGATCCTCCATTTGGTTCTGTAGGAATCTCAGTCAGATCTGTATCGTTCACACTCGGCAGAGACTTTGGTGGCCTTATCATAGGCCCTCAAGGCAGCTTGCCCGGCCTAGCAAAAACATGAAAGTAAAGATTACCACAAGGAAATTATAAGGCTAGATCACAAGGAATAAAGCTGAAGTACAAAAGTACCTGCACCAAATGAGAGCACATTTCTCCGAGCCCAGGGAGAAGGTCAGTTGGCACTTGATCATAGTCTCCCGAAAGGGCTAGCCCCCGTAAGAGTGTTACGGCAAGATTCGGTTCTTCCTTCACAGAATCACTCAACTGCAGGACTCTGCCGTCGGACATCGTGTAAGAAGGGCAAAATTGACGTTGAATGGCGGCCTCGGTTGCAGGGTTAGTAAGATCGATGTGTGGGTCGGTGAGATTTCATTGCTCTTTGGGCAAAGAGGATCGGGCAATATGTGAATGAACTGATTGAGAGACGTTCAGCGGTAGAACATCCTCAGATATTTTTTGCCTTTTTTCGTTTTGCTGCTGCTGCTGGTCCGTAGATCGCTGCTGCTGCTGGTCCGCAGAGCCTCGGCTACGTCCTGGGTTAGTCGTCTTTGTTGGAATGACAGGTCTGGGAATGTTTCTCCTCGACATGTCTTCGACAAAGGGTTCGACTAAATCGTCGAATAAAAGCGGAGTGAGCCACTCCTCAGCTGTAAATCCGATCTTAGGCAACCGTACTCCTTGCTACCTCTTCTGCCGAATACCTTCAATGTTTGAAGCCTCCTTCTTTTTAGAAGCTCCGGTAGTCTTAGGGTCGCCTGTCTTCTTCTTGCCCGGTTCAGCCTCTTTACCCCTTTCCTTCCTCCTCAGCACACCCTTGTATGAGGGTCTATAGTTAAGTAGGGTTGGAGCGTGTCGCAGGCTTTCTCTCGGGAATTGGTGTTGAGTCCCTTCGATATTGGACCAAGCTCTGCAAGCGGAAGATAGCAAGAATGAAAGCATTAGCAACAAAAGAAAAGCCGGATGAACATTTCTTGAAATAGAAAATAACGGTTCGGTAGTACCTCTCGTGTCCCTAACTTTCGGAACTGTATACCGACGCAGACCGTCGCCAAACTCGTAGTTCCCATGAACTTCAAGGTAGAAATTGGCCCATTTATCCATGTCGGATAAGCCTTCGATCAAAGGACTCTTTTTGGGATGAGTCGTAAGGTATCGACGGCCAGACTTACTGTGACGAGTCATGTTTTACGTGAAATCAAATTCTTGGCTCTCGATCAAGGCGATTACCGACATGATGATTTGGTAACTGTTGATCGCGAGCTGATGGGAAGCCAAACTAAATCTCCAAAGTATTTCCCTAAGGAAGGGGTGGAGGGGGAACCGAAGCCCAGCCTTGCAAATGGCCATCAAGGGTACGATTATATGCTCGGGATGATGCTGCCTCTGGTCTTTAATTTCAGTGCTCTTGACTCGATGAATCAGCACGTCGTCAGGGATGCTGTATTTTACGCGGAATGCTTCGTACTCCCCGGGATCACCACTAAAGTAATGAGCATATGGGCATAGCAGACCCTTGTCAAAAAGGTCTACATCACTCGGAGCTGACGTCGAAGTCTCGGTACCAGACAAAAACCTCGATTCTGCCTCATGACCCATCTGAGGATCGATTTTAGACTGCGTCTTTGCGGTAAAGCTGATCTCGGGGTCGGTCAAAAAGTCATCTGCGGCGTACTCGTTAACACGCTCGGCATTCGAGTCATTGGATGCAGGGGAATTTGCCGACATCCTGGTGGAGATAGATTCGACCGAGCGGCCGCTCCTCCTTCTACGTTGCTCAAGCAATTCCCTAATAAATTGACGATCAGATTCTGTTTCTGAGCAATCCGAGTCTGAAGACACGTCGATGACCTCATGAGCCAGACCTAGGAGAAGAACAAAGAGGTAATAAGAAGTTGAAATTTGCGTCGGCAAAGAAAATAATCTAGAAGTTCGGCTCATCTTATCGGCTCACGAGTCATAGCTATCCTAGAGAGGGCTCGGCACATCTAAAATGTCTCTCTACACTCGGCCTAACAATCAAATAGGGATCCCGTTCGGTTACCTACCCCTATCGGGAGAAGTCATTCGGAGAGCCCCGAACATCCTATTGGGGCTCGGAAGAACAAGTTGAGTTTAGGGTTGAACATCACTGTTCACCCCCAGGTTTCTGCTATTAACTCAGAACAAAAAAACCCCAAAATCACCCCAAATACTGTAGGGAGGTATTCCCGAGCAGATACATTTAGTCGCCGAACACGTGATGTTTGGGAGCACATGGTGAATACGACGGGATTCATCGCCGGGCAGTATGGTGAACGGAAGTACGGATCAGTAGTATGGAAAGTCATTGATCTATGAAGTCTGTTCGGCTAGTTAAAGGCCAATGGCAAGTGAAGCCAGTGGTGTGAAACTAGGCTGTTCGGCAGATAGTGACATTCTTATTACTGCTTGGACCGGATTACATGTGAAGTCATTGGTCCAGGCAGCCTGTTCGGCAACGAGATTGCCAAACAAGGAAAGAACCCCAAATTAATTGTTGTAACATGGGGAACATTCTGGAAGAATCCAGAATGTTGTTATTCCATTAAGGAATAAGATCCCGTGAATAAAGGATCTGAGAAAGATACCCAATGAGAATGGGATGTTCGGCCAGTAAAGAAAAAGAATCCTAAAAAGGACTCTTTTCCATTAAACTGATAAAGGAAACGAGAATCCTTGATATCCTTGGTTTCCTATACGAGTTGGGAGTCCTATGGAAACAGGGATGCTTGGGAAACAAGCATACATGAAATTTATAAATATAAGGTGAACCTAGAGGAAAAAGGTACGCAATATACTGCATTATTATTGCTTTCCTACTGATAATTAGGGTTTTGTTCTTAGTACGTGATACTAACAAAGGCATCGGAGGGCCTTTGCCACGAGAGGCAAAGGTGCACTCACCCCCTGTCTATTTTGCAGATTAGGGTTCAGACGTCGAGCTAGGGTTCCGTTGAAGAGGCACGAATAAGCCGTTGCAATCCAGTTGAACCGAAGCATCAATTGTTTTCATCCCCCTACAAATACCCAGAAAAGGTGTGTAGAAAGCAAGGGAAAAGGAAAAGCGATGAAAATCGATGACATACCTGAAGGTTTCTGTGGAAATAAGGCTTGAAGATGAAGATCTAAATCTGAATCGAATTCTAGAACGGGGTTGTAGAGAGAGAAGCTCTAAACGCTAGAGAGAAAGAGTGTGCAGAAGAACCTTCTCTCTCCTCCTTCGTCGTTATTTATAGATGGAGCGGGCGTTTCGAATTTCCCGCCCATCATTTCACCGCCGAACCCCTCGCCAACCGCCATGTGACATGTGGCGACTAAGAGCCTTTCCCACGCCAGCCGTCTCTTCATCTGCCAAGGTGTCTTTTCAACTGACACACCTATTCAAATGCTCAAAAGCTGTCACCCTATGTGGGGCTCGGATAAATCCGTCGCAATTTCGAAAGAAAATCCTCAGTTAAAGCTCGGCCTATTCTGAAATCAACCCATATCAAGTAGAGGGCTTCGGCATGGGTTGAGGGGCTATTGTAGCAGGCCGAGCAGTATGGCTCGTGCCACTTCTGAACGTGATCCAGTGTCCCGATCAACTCCGAGTCATTTTACCCTCAACGTTCAGAACGCCGAAGGCCTCCTAAGCCGAGGGTCCTGTTAATTACGACTCGATTAATCACCTCAGTCTCCAACACCCATACGAATGGGAAATGCGTTCGGTTGGAGATCCTCCGATGATCGTATAACACGCTCGGTGCCAAACAAGCGTAGCCAACATTCTATCTCACCTGCACGGGAACAACAACCTTGGTCGTGGTGACATTCGTGACGTCATCCGAGCGGTTATCAAGATAAGGATAGAGGGCACGTGAAGGTGCCAGCTCATCCTACAAACAGTTATAAAACCCTAAACGTGACGTAAGAGTGACGTCAGCCGACGCGTGTCTTGCGTTGGTGCAATCTTGGGGATCAAGCTACGAGGTTCCCTATAAATATCACATTATGCCTTCTTGTTAGAGGTACGCACAGAAAAAACCCTAGCTCCTGATTCCTAATTTCTCTCTGCAAGTGAACTGACTCTCGCACCGGAGGGCCATCCCGGAGAACCTCCGGTGTGGTCTTTAGTCGTGCTTCATTTTTGTAGGGCGAAGAAAGAGACTAGGAGCAGATCTCGAACCCACAGTCAGAAAGTATAAACCATTCGGAACGGAGCCCCACATAATCCACATGTTCATGTATGAGCTCAGATGGATCATACCTCATTTCTTACTAATTATGGTGAATATGACACACTTTAATACTAAGTAACTGATGAATGTATAACACATTATAATACCTGGAATAGTTATCAACTTGGGACAACTCGAGATATCTAACTCTTGGAGACGAGGGAAGCACTCTATCATGCTCGTAGCAACAGGCAATGAAGAAACGTCTGACCATTCTTCTAGCTGGGGTAGATCAGAAAGTTTGAATTTCCTTAAGGAAAAATTTTAAAATGGCACCTGAACTTTCACCCAAATGTCACAGAGACACCTGAACTTAAGTTTATTTCAATTAAACACCTGTACTAACAAATCCCCCAAATTTAGGCCCCTGCCATTAGACTCCATCCACTTCTTCCCAAAATTGCTGACGTGGCATCTTCTATCCGTTTAAGTGGCCCCATTGCACATGTTACCAATAGGGGAAGATGCACCCAATCCAAACCCAATTACTTCACCACCATTCCTCAGGCCAGTTTTAGTTTCTCCAAAGAGCTTTTGTTCTAATCCTAGCCATCATCACTGGCAACTCCAAAGAGCCCTCCCTAAACCTCTCCACGTTCTTTTCCTCAGGTCCATCTCTCAAACTCGCTTAAAAGCCCAACGACTCCCTCAACCCCTTCACCCTCGTGTTCCGAACTAGAATCGGACACTACGGGTCCCCTATCAACAGTTCCATGAGCATGAGCGCCAAATTCAAACCTGATAAGGACCTAAAACCCTAGGTTCTTCACCCATTTTAAGCCCAAGTTGGGCGATTTCTCCTTCAAGAAGTCTCAGTTGTCTGACTTTGTTGTTAAGGGCGCGACACCCACATCGAAGTCGAACGGGGGTAAGTTGGACGATGACATTCTGGTTGAAGCGGCAGAGGGTGACAGACGGTAGAGGAATGGGGTGAAGCAAAGGGTGGGGTTTGGATTGGGTGCATCGTCTTGTGTTTGTAACATGTGCAGTGGGTCCACTTAATGGGTAAATTATGCCATGTCAGTAATTTTTGGACGAAATGAACGGAGTGTGAACGGCAGGGGTTTAAATTTGGGGGTTTTGTTAGTACAGGTGTAAGCCCAAGTTGGGCGATTTCTCTGTCAAGAAGTCTTAGTCGTCTGACTTTGTTGTTAAGGGCGTGACACCCACATCGAAGTCGAACGGGGGTAAGTTGGACGATGACATTTTGGTTGAAGCGGCGGAGGGCGATAGACAGTGGAGGAATGGGGTGAAGTAAAGGGTGGGGTTTGGATTGGGTGCATCGTCTTGTGTTTGTAACATGTGCAGTGGGTCCACTTAAAGGGGTAAATTATGCCATGTCAGTAATTTTTGGACGAAATGAATGGAGTGTTAACGGTAGGGGTTTAAATTTTGGGATTTTGTTAGTACAGGTATTTAATTGAAATAAACTTAAGTTCAGGCGTCTCTGTGACATTTGGGTGAAAGTTCATGTGCCATTTTGAAATTTCACTTTCCTTAATGCTGGAAATATTCTTGCAATTGCTGCCCCACTACTACCGCAATTACCAACAATCCCTTCGTCTAGTCCATCAAATTTGTTACCAATACACTTCAAGTTATGCAAACCCTTCATTACAATAGTCGCAAGATGTGGAAGGTGTCATATGAGGGCTATAGTTGTAAACATAACTCTGAATTTGTGTGTGTATCCATATCCACAAGTTAAAGAAATTTCACATTGGATGAACAATTCCTTACAGGAATGACTTCGGCGTCTCCGGTTATTTTGGGGACACCGTAACTTTTGGCATAACAAAATCAATATGAGCATAACCAAAACTCATTACAAGCATAACAGAACCATAACAATGCATAACTTATTTGTATAAGTTATGCCTTGATTGGGTTTGGTTATGCCTTGGTGGGTTTTTTTAATATTCTTTGGTTATGCCTTATTTGGGTTCTGTTATGCTCATAATGGGTTAGTTATGCTCATAATGGTGAAATTATGCCAAAAATTACAGTGTCCTCAAAATGACCGAGGACACCATAGCATCATCCATTCCTTACACGAAGAGCTGCCTGCAATGCAACAGGTTAGCAAAAAAAAATAGAGAGTTTGAAGAAAAAAAGTCTTGCTCATCTTCCACCTTCCACGGCGATAAATTTTTAACACTTACATATGCTGGAGTCTTTTGTTCTATTTTTTTTTTCGAACTACACATACACTAGATTTTGGTCGCATTGATTACGTACTTATTCTTTCTTGTAAAGACTGATTGATGATTTAAAGTCCTAAATACAATTAACAGTTCATAGTTCACATTGGGGCGGGTCTAATTTTAAGCTGCTGGTACTATTATGTTGTTTGTTTCATCTATCTATATATCTATCTATATGAATACGTTTGGGTAATGGGTATATACGTTGGTAAGCTTATCTCAAGATGCATCGATCTCTAGAGGTCAGATTGTGATCATTCTTCGTACTGTCATAATACTTGCTCGTATTAAGATCGAGGTCAGCTTGTTGAGGACCTCTACAACGGTGGGAGGCGCGGGCGCGTAAAGGATGATTCTTGAGAAACCTTGAACGGGTAACACGAATACTCTATTTTCCTACTACTTGTTACACACTTTCCAGCCCCCTAAAGACAGAGTCCTACGGCATCGCCCACTATCTTCATTGAGACCTTTTGTGCACCGATACATGATGTTTTAGGAGCCTAGCTAACACATTGCCGCTTCACACAAATGATAAAAAAAATTCTCGCATGAGGTGGGACTATATGCATATTCGGGACTCATTTCTTGTGAGATGGTGTAAAATACAACCGTTGTATCAAAAAAAAAGCTTTGAAAAAATGGGGTTTGATACTTTATTAAGACTATGTTTAGAAAGTATTGCGGACAATTACTAGTTTACTTGTATATTTTGTAAAGGAAAATATTAATTGCAATCCACTGGGCAGGGGTTAAGGTATCACAATATGTTAGAATGCTGCATACAAAACTCTAGTGCTGATAAGATATTCAGGCCCTTGAATGTGGTGAATTTTAAAGTTTGAAAAATCGGAAAAAAAAAAATTCATATGCCAGGCAGACGAAGGAAAATAAAAAGGAAAGCTAGGAGAATTTCTGGAAAATTTGGGCTGATATATTGGGTGGTTTCCATACCAATATCGATTTCTTCAAGAAGCGGATCACAAGCTCACCAATTTTCTTGAAAATTTGCATTCAATCAGCAGGAAAATATTCTCAAAACATACGAACAGAGACAAAGAACTCATGGCTAAAACAAATAAATGTGCAGAAAAGTGTAAACAGCATATTTATGAGCTAGCAAGACCTTTGAGAACCGAAGTCTTACCATGAATTTGTCAAACAGACTTAGCATATAGCACTGTCTCGAAGACTCGGGAATCAAAACACCTAGAACTGCTGAAAAAGGGGGTAAAAAAATAAAAAAACCGTTTCACCTTGAGCATTTTCAGTTTGTATTTACACTGAGATCTCTGTGAACACAAGAACAGGTTACTAAAACCGTTTCACTCACATGATTTAAATACATAAAGGAGCTAATTAGTTAAGAACTACTTTCTTCAACACATCACAACCCTTGTTCTTTTGTTGTTGGAGAGGTCTCAGAATTTGTAAGACCGAGAGAACAGAGGGGCTTATTACATTTAGAGAGTACCAAGTCTGAAAATAAGCAAACAAATGAAAATGCAGTAAATAAAAATTTCATGATTCGTAGGGGAGTTTCATGCTTCATTTGCAAGGAGAGGCTACACTTCATCTCACTCTATTCTCCTTCCATCTGAAAGCCCAAGTATCACACCAAATAATTAGGTCGGATAAAATTTCCAAAGGAATATTTCACATACGCACACGGACAAGACACACCCACGTGTCGTAATCCGAGAGAGAGAGAGAGAGAGAGAGAGAGAGAGAGATGTGACAGCCTGACAGGCAAAGATAAGGAATCAATGAAACATCCAATTTGAAGAATCAGTTACCTATTTCAATGGATGAAATATGAGCAATCTTGTGCCAATCTTCGCCGCTTCCCTTTTCGCATCTTTTCCCAAGAAGGGGACACCCACGTATAGACAAAGATTCAAGATATGAAAGTTTACCCAGCCACTCTGGCAGAGATTCCAACCCACTGAAATTCCGAATTGCCAAAGTTCTCAAGGCAGGGAGGTGCTCAAGTTGATCAGGCAGAGACTTGACCTCTGGCCATCCCCATAAATCTAGTTTCTCAAGGGAGGTGAAATGGCAAGATGGTGGTGATGCAGCACTTGTGGAGGGCCAGGGGAAATATCTATACTCCTCTCCGAATTTACCTATAGCCAATCTTTGAAGGCTAGTGGTGCAAATCAGCCCCTCCTCCCAACAACTCCCCCAATTTGAACACGATATAATAACCAACACCTTGAGGGATGTGAGGGTGCGTAATGCATCTGGATTGGGTGGCTTTAACTTTGGACAGTCAAGTAGCCGTATATCTATGAGGGTTGGTTGTAGCACCCCTTCTGACAAACACTTCAACTCCGTGAAACTAGAAATTAAAAGTTCTTCAAGGGAGGTTGAGCCCTTGAACGCTGCGTCTGTTTCATCAATTGGACCCATCAGGTTATAGCAATAAAATACACATTTCAAACTTCTCAAGAAGTTGTGTTTCTAGCTTTGGTAAATAACTTAGCCCATCTATTTCCACTATTGCCATATCTCTCTTTGTTTGAAACGTTGAGGATGGAGGGATGAGTCCGAAAATTCTCTTTCGTCCCTTGTTTGGTTTGAGGAAAAAAGAAGAAAAACTGTCTAATTAGAGGATTAAGTACAATGACAATTTAATTTCCTTCAATTTTCTTGTTAATTATTTTCTATTCTCATCCTTCTTTTCCGCAAGGTTCCAAACAAAGCATTAGGGGTTCATTGCTTTTTCTCATTTGCGAATATTCTATTAAGGCTACATTTGTTGACAAAATACATTTTTCACAAAAATATTTTACCAATTTTGAATATTTGGTTGCAAAAACTTGGAATAAACGATTTTTTAAGAAATTGGTTTATATCCATGAGAGGAATTAACTTACAGAGCATAAAACATTAAATTACGTCATTTCATCTTAAGGACGAACTAGCTTACTAATCCCATCTTATAACATTTGAGGACATCAGGCCCTTGGAAACAACGTATTCTTTAAACAACCAAATTAATCTCGTACAGTATATTAAAAACAATTTTTATTGGAACTTAATTTTATGGTGTGCAACCAAATAATGCAAAATAAATTTCATGCAATCATATTATGGGTAAAATGTTTTCAATGAAACCAATTTTGTGCGAAAAATGTTTTACCCTGACAAACGAAGCCTTAAGAGCAAAATTTTTGCAATTCACATCTTTTTGTACAAGGGATGGGCTGTACCTTGTTTTGTGGTAATTTTTTTTTTTTATCGGCAACAAAATTTTATTGAACTCGACAAATGATACATCGAGGTGGTCTATTCTAGATAAAAGGAAAACTTGAATCGTGGTAATTATGGTGAATAAGACGCAACTAAAAAACTAACTGTTGAGTGAATAGAAAAGAACCTGGAAGGGTCAACTCTGGGCAATCACAAATCTGAAGTCGTCGAAGGGACGTCAAGCTGTTGAATGCTGCTACTATTTTGTCAATTGGATTGAGCATTTTTAACTTTGGGCACTGCTTTAAGTCTATATCTACGAGGGTTGGTTGTAGCACCCATGCTGGCAAACATGTCAACTCAATTTAGCTATTGCAAATAAGTCGGCCTATTTATTTCCAGTACTATTGTCATCTCTCTCTTCGTTTGGAATGTGGAGGATGGAGAGGGGAGTTCAAAAGTTGTCTCTCGCCCCTTGTTGGTTTGAGGGAACAGAGAAGAATAAAAATGGCAAACTAGAGTACTATTAAGTACAATAAAAATTTTCCTTCATTTTTCATGTTAATTATTTTCTCTTCTCTTCCCTCTTTTTCCACAAGGTTCCAAACAAAGCATTAGAGGTTCATTGCTTTTACTCTTTTGTGAATCTTCTAGTCTGGATAGAATACATTGTCGGCAAAATATTGTACCAATTTTGGGTGTTTGGTTGCACAAACTTGGATAAAACTATTTCTTAAGAAAAAGTTTTAGATTGACAGCAAGAATTAACTTATGGAGCGAAAAACATTAAATTACGTCGTTTTCTCTTACGGAAGGACTAACTTATTAATCCCTTCTTCTAACCTTTGTGGACCTCAATCACTGGGCAACAACTTATTGTTTAGACAACAAAAATCTCGTACTTTATATTTTACACAATCTCTATTGGAACTTTATTTTATAGTGTGCAAAGGAATAATACAAAATAAATTTTATGCCATCATTTTATGGGTATAATGTTATGAATAAAAGAAAATTTGTGCAAAAAATATCATACCTCGAGACAAACGAGTCCTTTAGAGCAAAAATTTGCAATTCACATATTCTCTATGAGGGATGGATTGTAGCTTACTTCGTCGTAATTATGGTGAATAAGAAGCAATTTAAGAACTAAAGGTTGAGCGGATAGAAAAGGACCTGGAAAGGTTATCAACTCGGGGCAATCGTAAATCCAAAGTCGTTGAAGGGATATCAAGCCGTTGAATGCTGCTTCTGATTTCTCAATTGTATTGAGCGTTTTTAACTTTGAGCATCCTCGTATGTCTATCTCCAGGAGGGTTGGTTGTAGCACCCATGCTGGCAAACACGTCAACTCAATTTAGCTATTGCAAATAAGTCGGCCTATTTATTTCCAGTACTGTTGCCATCTCTCTCTTTGTTTGGAATGTGGAGGATGGAGGGGGGAGTTCAAAAGTTGTCTCTCGCCCCTTGTTGGTTTGAGGGAACAAAGAAGAAAAAATATGGCAAAATAGAGTACTATTAAGTACAATAAAAATTTTCCTTCATTTTTCATGTTTATTATTTTCTCTTCTCTTCCGTCTTTTTCCACAAGGTTCCAAACAAAGCATTAGGGGTTCATTGCTTTTAATCTTTTGCGAATCTTCTTGTCTGGACAGAATACATTGTCCGCAAAAATAATTTACCAATTTTGGGTGTTTGGTTGCATAAACTTGGATAAAACTATTTCTTAAGAAAAAGTTTTAGATTGACAACAAGAATTAACTTCTGGAGCGAAAAACATTAAATTACGTCGTTTTCTCTTAAGGACTAACTTATTTATCCCTTCTTATAACCTTTGTTGACCTCAATCCCTCGGCAACAACTTATTGTTGAGAAAATGACAGGCCGGTCCTATTTTTTTTTTAGGGTTTCATCCCAACCCTTTTTTGTCATGCTATCCTCTCAAGACCCTTTTTTAATATGCTTTTACTATTTTGCCCTAGTCACTCTTTACACCCCCAGAATTTACACCCCTTTGAAGAATTCACATCTCAATTATTCACACTTCCTAGAATTCACACCCATTTGCAAGAATTCACACATTCTAAAATTCACACCTCTTTGCAAAATTCACACCCCCAATAATTTACACCTCAGAATTCACATCCCGTTGCAGAATTCACACCCCTTTGCAAGAATTCACACCCTCCAAAATTCACACCTCTTTGTAGAATTCACATCCCCAAGAATTCATACCTCTTAGAATTCACATCCGTTGCAGAATTCACACCCCTTTGCAAGAATTCACACCCTCCAAAATTCACACTCATTTGCAAAATTCACACTCCCAATAATTCACACCCCAACAATTCATACCTTTTAGAATTCACACCTGTTGCAGAATTTACACCACTTTGCAAGAATTCACACCCTCCAAAATTCACACCCTTATGCAGAATTTTTATTTTGTCTTTTTCTAGAATTCTTGGAGATAGGAATTCTTAGGGTGTGAATTTTTAGTGACAATTTTAGAAATGAGAATTCTTGGGGCTGTGAATTTTTTATGTGAATTCTTGAGCATGTTGCAGAATTCATACCGCCAGAATTCACATCCCATAAAGAGTAAGAGTGAATTTGAGGGTTTCTCCTCATAAAATCATCAGATTAACAAGATATACACTTTCCTTATCCCAGAATTCACACCGCGTTTCATTATTGGTGGGTGTAAATTCTTGGGACCATGAATTCTGACGGGTGTAAATTATGGGGTTTTTTCAAAATTCACTCCGAAAATCCAGTAATAAAATAAAATGAATTAGAATTCTTAATGGATTTTCCCGCAAAAGACCCTTCACCTTTCAACCAATTTATTCAAGAAACAGAGAAGTTCGGGAATTACCTTCACCAAAACTACAAACTCAAATCCATAATTGAAATTCCCTTCCAAATGACAACATCCAGGTACAGAAAGGGCAAGATGATAAATGAATTAGAATTCTAAATGGATTCCCCCGCCGCGGCCTCCTATCCTCTCCGAAGCCACTGAGAAATCAATGTTAACCTTTTTCGTCATGTTCGAATACATGATCCCATAATACGGCACCGGACCCGTTCCATTCTCCTGCCTCTCGTCACTATCAAACAGTTCGGACACATCGTAGAGGCGGAGGTTGGTGACGAACGAGGAGTTTGTCTGGTCGAGGAAGTCGAGCAAGGGTTTGATGAGGACGGCGGCGGCTGGGGGTTAGAACTCGGCGGAAGGGGGGAACGTTGAGGAAGGAGAAGGTGGTGGAGACGGTGATGTCGGTGCCAAGGCGGTGGAGGGCGAGGTGGACGTTCTGGATGGTGGGGAGGATGAGGTCGGAGAGGGTGGAGGGGGGTCGTTGCTGACGGAGATGCGGGCGGCGGGGAAAGAGGAGACGTGGGTGTAGAAGAAGAGGTGGGCGTTGGATCGGTTGTGAGCGAGGAAATGAACGACTGACGGGGGAGTGGGGAGGAAGACGTTGGAATAGGGGGTATTTTGGGTATCTCGTTTAAAACGGGGCTTACATGGGTAGGGGTTGATATTGAGTGGGGTTGGATGAACAGACGGAGACAAAATGGGGCCGGCTTGGAAGAATCCCCTTATTGTTTAGACAACAAAAATCTCGTACTTCATATTTTACACAATCTCTGTTGGAAATTTATTTTCTAGTGCGCAAAGGAATAATACAAAATAAATTTCATGCAATCATTTTATAGGTATTGTTTTGAATTAAAGAAAATTTGTGCAAAAAATATCATACCTCGAGACAAACGAGTCCTTTCAGAGCAAAAGTTTTGCAATTTACATCTTCTTTCATGAGGGATAGGTCGTAGCTTATTTCGTGGTAATTATGGTGAATAAGAAGTATTTTAAAAACTAAAGGTTGAGTGGATAGAAAAGTACCTGGAAGGGTTATCAACTCCGGGCAATCGTAAATCACAAGTATTTGAAGGGATGTCAAGCCGTTGAATGCTGCTTCTAATTCGTCAATTGGACTGAGCGTTTTTAACTTTGGGAATCCACGTATGTCTATCTTTTGGAGGGTTGGTTGCAGCACCCCTTCTGGCAAACACGTCAACTCCATGTAACCATTAATTTCAAGTTCTTCCAGGGAGGTAGAGCCCTTGAATGCTGCTTTTGTTTCGTCAATTGGACCCATCAGGTTATAGCAATGATAATACTCACTTCAAACTTCTCAAGAAACCTTATATTTTCTAGCTCTAGCAAATAACTTAGCCCATCTATTTTCACTATTGTCATATGTCTCTTCGTTTGGAACATGGAGAATGGAGGGTTGAGATAGAAAATTCTCTCCCGCCCCTTGTTTGGTTTGAGGAAAATGAGAATAAAAAATGACCAAAAAGAAGATTATGTACAATAACAATTTTACTTCTTTGTTCTTGTAATTATTTTCTCTTTTCTTCCCTCTCTTTCCACGCAAACATAGCGTTAGGGCTTCATTGCTTTTTATCTCTTTTCTTCCCTCTCTTTGTTCTTGTAATTATTAATCCATTTTTTTTTTAAATAATATCTAATGGGAGCAAACTAAGAAAAAATGGAGAGAGAAAGAGAGAGAGAAAGAGGAAGATTTCGGGATAGAGTGAAAGGTAAGGACAGAGACGTTGGTGGGTGGATCCCTATGATCAAGCACCACAGAGTTCAAGCTAAAACTGGAGGAAGGTCTCATGAGACCTATACTTTGTTTGTGGATAACATTCCTGAAAACCAAGGTATACAGTGGCTACAACGAACTTTCAATAAGTTCGGAGTAGTTAAGGATATGCCTTTATACCATGGAAGAGAAGCAAGCACACAGGAAATAGATTCGGGTTTGTCAGATACGATTGCCAAGCTTTTGCTTCCATGGCAGTTTCCAGGTTGAATGGAGTATGGGTGGAGGACAAAAAGTTATTTGTCAAAGGGGCTTGTTTTGGTCAGATTGAGAAGATGAAGGAACCTAAGGTCGAGGAAAGAAGGGAACAGGGCTTCAGAAACCGGGACGGGCTTAGCCAACCGGTTGGTCAAGGGGCGAAATTGAAGGAGGGCCATTCTGGGCAGGGGTGGGTTAACAAGGATCCTGGCAGGTCTTTTGTCCAAGTGGTGAATGGAGAGTCATCCAAAACACCCAGTCCTAATGTCACGATCCAGATAAATCCTATAGGGAATGATTGGCTGTTTCGGAGTGCGGTGGCGGTTATGCACAGAGTGGTCCCGTTGATGACTCTGAAGGTGAGTTTTGGATTGGAAACGGATAAGGTCGCCCAATTCAGAGCTTTGGGGAGGAGATCTGTCCTGATAACATTCCAAAGCCAAGAAGTAAGGGATGAACTCATTAAGGGCCCATGGATGAAACGGTGGTTCGAGGTGGTGAAACCATGGAGTGGTGAACCTGCGAGCCATGAGCGGTTTGTGTGGTTGGGCTGTCAAGGTCTTCCGCTTAATGCCTCGGATAGTACCACTTTCCAACGGATTGGGGAAGTATGGGGTCATCTCATTTCAGTGCATGAGGACACTCTGAGAAGTGTATCTTTTGCTCGAGGGAAACTTCTGATAGCTACTGAGGAAAGATCCAGGATCGAGAGGTGGATACAGCTAGTGGTTAAGGGTGTGAAGTATGATGTGCTGGTGAAGGAGATTTCATCATTTGCCAACCCTAATGAAGCTGAAATTTCAAGTCCGGGGTTTCACGTTGACAAAATGCCACTTTCAAAACTTCAGGTGCAGGGTGGTAATGGCGCTGTTGCAAAAGGGTTGTTGGAAGAAGATGATGATGTGGAAGTACCTTTAAAACGTCCAACCAATGAGAAGGGAGGGGTTGGTGAGGGTGCAGGGGACTCTGACTCGGCTACTGGGAAGGAGAAAAAGGATGAGAGGGTTGGTGGCCCAAAGTTCTCAGCTGTAGGTGAGCATTTATTGCTGGACATGAGGGAAATACAGAGATACCCAGAGGATTTTGAATCTTTGATTGAGGAGTCAGTCGTCCAAGACTCGGTCGTGCAGGACTCGGTCGCTGAAGACTCAGTATTGGGCCTCTCGGCCCACTTGGAAACTTTAGTCCCCATTAAAGTCCAAGTAATAGCATGGGCTCCTTCTAATTCAATAGATGGTCCGATGGATCAGTTAGGAGCTCCTAATGAGGTGAACCATACCCATATGATACCCTCTCAAGTACGGTCTCGGTCTCATATTTCTCATCTGGAGTTGTCGTCTCCAGTCATGGTGTCGCCAAAGGAAAGTTTATCGAACTAGCTGGTGGTGCGATCGTCTCAAGTGCCATGTATTAATTTATTGGTGGACTTGAATAACACGGATTGCAGGAAACGAAGAAGAAGACAGCTGAATAATTTGTTGACGATTTGTGAGGATTTGGACCGAGATCCCAATTCGATGGAAGCTTCTCAGTCTCTTTCAGAGGATATTAGTCAAGTCAGCCCGGCGATCGTTAACGAAGTCAGAGCTACCATGGCTATCGGAGGTGAGTTGGATATCAATTTTTTGCCCAATGATAATGAGACTTTAAAGAGAATAATTGAGCTAGAGATTAAGGAGTACTCTCAAGTGAAAGAGAGGGATAGGGGAATTAGCTTTTTTGCTATCTCAGCGGAGTGGTGCGAAAGGGATTTTGTTTTAATGCAGATTACAACATGGAATATTAAGGGTTTGGGGAGTGGTGTTAAAAAACGATTTTTGTCAAAACTTATTAAGAAAGGGAAACCGGACATGGTTCTTGTTCAAGAAACAAAATTAGAGGCAATGGAGAGGTTTGTTATCCAGAAAATTTGGGGGAATGCCGATATGGAGTTTGTGTACTCCAATTCTGTGGGTGCTTCGGGGGGTGTGCTCATTATTTGGAATAAGGATTTCTTTTCAGCTACTAATATTGTGGTCCAAAGGTCTTTCATTTTAATGACTGGTACGCTTTACAATGAATTTCCTTGCTCGATTGTCAATGTCTACGCTCAAATGATGTAGCGTCTAGGCGAGTGCTTTGAGAGGAATTATTGGAGCTTAAGAATGGTTCCCCTATTCCATGGTGCTTAGGGGGGGATTTCAATGAGATAAGGGTTATCAGTGAGAGGGTGGGTTGCTCTCGAGTGGAAAGGGGCATGAGAGACTTCACTGAGTTCTGTAACAACATGGAGTTGGTTGATATCCCTATGCTTGGCAGGAAATATACCTGGACTAACTATCAGGATCATGCTGTCCATAGCCGGTTGGATAGGTTCCTGGTGTCTCAACATTGGCTAGATAAGTATAATATCCTGCAATGGGGTCTTCCGAGACCAATTTCTGATCATTGCCCTGTTATGATTACGGATGATAATAGGGATTGGGGCCCCAAACCTTTCAAGTTTATGCCTATTTGGCTTTCTAACCCTAAATGCATGAGTTTGGCCAAAGAAACGTGGAATGAGTTTCAGGTGGTGGGATGGGCTGGATTTATTCTAGTTCAAAAATTGAGGGCCATCAAAGAAAGGCTAAAGGTCTGGAATAAAGAGGAGTTCGAGGATGTCCATTCTGCTTTACAGGATAAAGAAGCTAAAATGCATCAGCTTGATATCATTGCTGAGAGCAGACCACTTGATCCGGATGAAAAGGCTTTGAGATGTAAAACAAATGCAGATTATTGGAGGATTTAAGCTCTCAGAATCGCTATGGAGATAGAAATCTCGGGTGAAGTGGCTAAAATTGGGGGACAAGAATACAAGATATTTTCAGATTATGGCCAATAATAGGTTCAAGAGGAATATGGCAGGCTCAATCAGATTTAATGGTAGAACAGTGGAGGATCCCGTCGAAATCAAGGAAGCTGCAGTTGGTCATTTTCGGAGCAACTTTACAGAGGAACGAAGGGTCAGACCAACATTGGGAGGGCATTTTCCGAGACAACTGTCCAGAGAAGTATCATTGTAGTTGGTAGGAGTGTTTGAGGAAAAGGAGATTGTGGCTGCTATAAAGGGGTGCAATAGTTTAAAGGCTCCGGGTCCGGATGGTTTCAACTTCTCGTTCATCAAGAAGGGGTGGGAGTTCGTGAAGGACCTAATAATCCAATTCTTCTCGGAATTTCATCGGAATGGAAAGCTAACAAAAGGTATTAATTCCACTTTTGTTGCTTTAATTCCTAAGGTTGATTGTCCTACTACTTTTAAGGATTTTAGGCCTATTGGCATGGTGGGGAGTATTTACAAAATCCTATCCAAAGTGCTAGCTAATAGGCTTAAAGAACATCTTCCTGATATCATTGGTGAAGCACAAGCTACTTTTGTTGGGGGAAAACAGATCTTGGATGGTGTGTTAATTGCCAATGAAGCTATTCATAGTTGGAAACACTCTGCTCAAGGTGGTTTAATTCTGAAATTGGATTTCGAGAAAGCCTATGATTGTGTTACATAGGGTTTTCTATTGGATATGCTTTAGAACGTAGGCTTTGGGGTCAGGTGGTGTGGTTGGATTAAAGAATATTGCTCCACAGTGTCGATGTCTGTCTTGATTAATGGGGCAGCTACGCAAGAATTCCAAACACAGAAAGGGCTAAGGCAAGGGGATCCCTTATCCCCTTTTTTGTGCAATCAAGTGGCAGAAGCACTTAATATTATGCTGGAACGAGCTCGGGCCAAAAATATCATTAAAGGTGTTAAGTTGGGGAATAATGGAGTGACTATCTCTCATCTCCAGTTCGCCGATGATACAATTCCTTTTTGCAACAATGACTTGGGGGAAATGGAGAACATCAAGCGAATTCTCAGATGCTTCCAATTAATGTCCAGCCTGAAAATTAACTACTCTAAAAGCTCCCTTTGTGGTGTAAAAGTTCAACAGCAGGATATTCAAGCACTTGCACAGGTGATGGGATGCAAAGTGGAGTCTCTACCCATTAAATACCTTGGGCTTCCGCTAGGTGCTAATCCAAGAAGGGTGAAAACGTGGGAACCAGTTCTAGAACGAACTCAAAAGAGGTTATGTGTATGGAGAACGAGAACCATGTCTACCGGGGGCAGGCTTACGTTGATCAATCACAACTCTAGCACTTTGCCGATTTATTTTATGTCCCTCTTCAAAATGCCCGTAGAAGTTGCCAAAACGCTTGAGAAGTTACAAAGGCAATTTTTTTGGGGTGATACACCGGACAAGAAGAAAATGCATATGGTCAATTGGGAAAGGATCACTATGAAAAAGGAGAACGGGGGTCTAGGGATCCAGAGACTATTACAACAGAATTTGGCTCTACTTGCTAAGTGGTGGTGAAGGTTCAGCAGCAACAAAAACTCTCTGTGGGTAAAAGTTATTAAAGGAAAATACAATTTGGACCAAAGGAGCTGGCTCCCATATTCGCCTGGGTCTGGGTCGATATCTAATGTTTGGAGGGACATTTGTTCGGTTGGCAATATAGGTTCGGCACTCGGATTCTCTATTCGGGAGGGGTTCAAGGTGCAGGTAAACTCCGGTCGTGATACGCTATTCTGGGAGCATACGTGGCTAGGTACCATAGCACTCAAAGATGAATTTCCCAGGTTGTATAGGCGATCAACTCAACAAAAGGAGGTTCTGAGCAGTCTCTGTGGTTTAGGGGGCAACGGTGAGTGGAATTTGCTGTTTAGAGGCACACTAAGGGTTCGGGAACACCAACAGCACGAGGTGTTGAAACAGAGACGGGCTGGTGTGACTCTAGATCCTTCAAAGCCTGATCTGTTATAGTGGATTTGGACAGCCGACAAAGTTTTTTTCTGTAAAATCGGTTTATAGGCAGTGGGAAGGCTAGACATAGCCACAGAATACTTTACTCGGGTCACTGTGGAAGAATCTGAGTCCCCCAAAAGTGGGAATTTTTTCATGGATGGCCATTCAAGATAAGATTGCCACAAGGTCGGTACTTTTCGATAGGAATTTAATTTCTGAAATTCAACTGGCAGTGCGCCCCTTATGTGATTTGCATGTGGAAACACCTCAACACTTGCTTCTTCAGTGTCGATTTTCGTGGGTGGTGTGGTCGGAAATTGTGGCTTGGTGGAACATCCAGTGGGTCTGTCCATCCTCTTTAGCAGAGTTAGCACTTTGGTGGTTTGGGAATAGGTTCCGAAATTTGGAGAAGCATATCTGGGAAGTATGTTTTTTTGCGACGCTCTGGTCCATTTGGTTAATGAGGAATGGGTTTATGTTCAGTGGGGCAACTACTCAGACTTCAGAAGTGGCGGATTTAGTTAAAACAAGAGTAGCTATGTGGATGAAGGCAAAGTTTAACATCAGGATCTACACAGTGGAGGATTTCAAAGGTTATTTAGATGGGATTCGAAAAGTGAAGATGTAGTTGTAGATTGGATTAAAGAGGTGTTTTATCCAACTTTGGTTGGATATATCTCTTTTCTTTTGCTCTTTGTAAATTTTGCTTTCTCCTCGATGTACCCCTTCGAGATTTATAAAAGTTTCTTTTTGCCGAGCAAAAAAATAAATAAATAATTTTTTTTATAAAGAGATTGGTTTATAGCCACGAGAGGAATTAACTTACGGAGCAAAAAACATTAAATTACGTCATTTAATCTTAAGGATGAACTGGCTTAATAATCCCATCTCGTACGTAACATTTGTTGTAACATCCAGTCTAGCTTAATCTGCTAGAATAATCAATGAATTTCAAAGAAAATATAAACAAAAATACTATTTAATGGATTATTGACGGTAGTGGAGTTATAACCGAATGGGTGCCCTAGCCGTAATTATGACTTTTTGTATTGCCGTGTGGAGTTTCTAGGTGAAGGGACAGAGTGTGACTCATCACTTTGAGTCTTGATCTTAATTTGTCCATATATACGAAGAACATGGGATTTTCTTGAGGCCATTAGATTTCAGCAGGCTATTAAAAACATGAGGAAAATCAACTGATCATGTAGCTTTTAGCAAGTGAGGTTTTCGGCTGTGGGTGCATGGCAGTGAGTTTTGGCTGAGATCTTTGTGTCACACGTTCATCGACCGAACATAATTTAACGTATCGGATAGTATGTCATACATTCCTAGCTTAATTTCTCTGCAAAGAGTGTTCTTTGATTCTCTCATATTTGTACTCATTTGATGTCTAAGTTTCTTGATTCAGTTGTTGCCACTTCTTATATCGTGATACGGAAAGTATTTGGCTGAAAGCCATGAAACAGATTGGTATATGTACAAATCCACCAGGTCACATAGTTATGAAAGATGTACAATTGACTATCCTACGGAGAGCCCAGAATATTTATGGGGCCCAAGGGCCAATACAGATGTTGATCACCTGAGTGGTGCTTGGCAAATGTTACTGAAATGAGCTAGGTATTAGGATACAAACGAAAAACGTTCAGAATGATCCTACTTGATTTGTTATCCGCTTTGTAGATATTGGAAATGTATTTGTTTTGAGGATTGTAAAAATCCAGATCGTCACATTTGTGGACAACAAACCCTTTGCAACAACTTAATCTTTAGACAACACAAAATTGGAGATGTATTTGTTTGAGGAATGTAAAAATTTGGGTCGTCACATTTGTGGAGCTCAAACCTAGACAACAACTTAATCTTTAGACACCACAAATCTCATGAAATATATGAAAAAAAATCTCCGTTGAAACTCAATTTTATTGTGTGCAACCAAATAATGCAAAATAAATTTCATGCAATCATTTTACGGGTAAAATATTTTGAATAAAACCAATTTTGTGTGAAAATATTTTACCTCAAGACAAACAGAGCTTTAAGAGCAAAATTTTTGCAATCCACATCTTTTTGTATAAGGAGGTATGGGTTGTACCTTGTTTCGTGGTAATTATTGTGAATAAGAGGCAATTTAAAAATAAATATATTAGTGAATAGAAAAGAACCTGGAAGGGTCAACTTTGGGCAATCATGAATCCAAAGTCGTCGAAGGGACGTCAAGCTGTTGAATGTTGCTGCTATTTTGTCAATTGGATTTCGCATTTTTAACTTTGGGCACCGCTGTATATCTATATCTATGAGGGTTGGTTGTAGCACCCATGCTGGCAAAAACGTCAACTCAATTTAGCTATTGCAAATAAGTCATCCCATTTATTTCCAGTACTATTGCCATATCTCTCTTCGTTTGGAACGTGGAAGATGGAGGGGGGAGTTCAAAAATTGTCTCGTGCCCCTTGTTGGTTTGAGGGAAAAGAGAAGAAAAAAAATATGGCAAAATAGAGTTTTTAGTACAATAAAAAATTTCCTTTATTTTTCCTGTAAGTTATTTTCTCTTCTCTTCCCTCTTTTTCCATAAGTTTCCAAACAAAGCATTAGGGGTTCATTGCTTTTACTCTTTCGCGGATCTTCTTGTCTGGACAGAATACATTGTTTGCAAACGTATTATACCAATTTTGGGTGTTTGGTTGCATAAACTTGGATTAAACTATTTCTTAAGAAAAAGTTATATAACGACAACAAGAATTAACTTACGGAGTGAAAAACATTATATTACGTCATTTTCTCTTATGGAAGAACTAACTTATTAATCCCTTCTTATAACCTTTGTGGACCTCTGGCCCTTGGCAACAACTTATTGTTTAGACAGCAAAAATCTCGTACTTCATATTTTACACAATCTCTATTGGAAATTTATTTTATGATGTGCAAAGGAATAATACAAAATAAATTTCATGCAATCGTTTTATAGGTATTGTTTCGAATAAAAGAAAACTTGGGCAAAAAATATCATACCTCGAGACAAATGAGTCCTTTTAGAGCAAAAGTTTTGCAATTCACATCTTCTTTTATGAGGGATAGGTCGTAGCTTATTTCGTGGTAATTATGGTGAATAAGAAGCATTTTAAAAACTAAAGTTTCAGTAGATAGAAAAGTACCTGGAAGGGTTATCAACTCCGGGCAATCGTAAATCCGAAGTTGTTGAAGGGATGTCAAGTTGTTGAATGCTGCTTCTGATTCGTCAATTGGATTGAGCGTTTTTAACTTTGGGCATTGCCGTATGTCTATCTCTTGGAGGGTTGATTGTAGCACCCCTTCTAACAAACACGTCAACACCTTATTTAGCTTTGGCAAATAACTCAACCCATCTACTTCCACTATTGTCATATCTCTTTTAGTTTGGAACATGGATTATAGTGGGGGGAGTTCAAAAAAATTCTCTCTGGCCCCTTGTTTGGTTTGACGAAAAACGGTAAAATAGAGTATGAAGTAAAATGAAATTTTTGCTTCATTTTTCTTGTTAATTATATTCTCTTCTCATTCCTCTTTTTCCACAAGGTACTGAACAAACGTTTGGGGTTCATTCCTTTTTCTCTTTTGGGAATCTTATATTAAGGCTCTGTTTCTTTTGGCAGATTACATTTTTCACAAAAATATTTTACCAATTTTTGGTGTTCGGTTGCATAAATTTCTTCTTAAGAAAATATATTATATCCACAATAGAAATTAACTTACAGAGCGAAAAACATTAAATTATGTCATTTCATCTTAAGGACAAACTAGATTAGTGATCCCATCATATAACGTTTGTGGACCTCAGGCCCTTGGCAACAACGTATTCTTTAGACAATACTAATCTTGTGCTTTATATTTTATGCAATCTCTGTTGGAACTTAATTTTATGGTGTGCAAAGAAATAAAACAAAATACTCCCTCCGTCCCTTTTTTAGAGTTCAGTATTACATTTTGGACTGTCCCTTAATATTTGTCCATTTTGTAAAGTTAGTTGGTAAAGTTGGTGTATTGTATATTTTACTCCTAAAAGTAGATTTCTTTTTGAAAAGTAAGTGAGTAAAAGTGTAATGATGATGTGTAAGTAGGAAAAGTGGTGGAAAAAGTTGATGTGAAAGGTATAATGATGATGTCTTTTTAATAAGTTGGAATTACGAAGCAGGACACTTAAAAAGGGACGGAGGGAGTAAATATCATGGAATCATTTTACAAGTAAATATTTTGAATAAAAGAAAATTTGGGCAAAAAATATTATACCTCATGACAAACGAATCCTTTAGAGCAAAAGTTTTTCAATTTGCATCTTGTTATATGTGGAGGGATGGGCTGTACAACATTTCGTGGTAATTATGGTGAGTAAGATGCATTTTAAAAACTAAAAGTTGAGTGGATAGAAAAGGACCTGGAAGAGTTATCAACTCTGGGCAAATGTAAATCAGAAGTTGTGGAAGGCACATCGAGCCGTTGAATGTTGCTTCTGATTCGTCAATTGGATTGAGCGTTTTTAACTTCGGGCACTGCCGTATGTCTATCTCTTTGAGGGTTGGTTGTAGCACCCCTTTTGGCAAACACGTCAACTCACCGCAGTCGCTAATTCCAAGTTTTTGAAGGGAGTTTGAGCCCTTGAACACTGCTTTGGTTTTGTCAATTGAACTCATCAGGTCATAACAATGATATATTCTAACTTCTCAAGAAACCCTAGGTTTTCTAGCTGGTATATATTGCAAATAACTCAGCCCATCCATTTCAACTATTGCCATATCTCTCTTTGTTTCGAACATGTAGGATGGAGGGGGGAGCTTGAAAATTCTCTCTCGCTCCTTATTTGGTTTGAGGGAAAAGAGAACACAAAATGGCTACACAGAGAATTAACTACAATGAAATTTAACCTTATTTTTCTTGTTAATTATTTTCTCTTTTGTTCCCTGTTTTTTCACAAGTTCCAAACAACGCATTAGGAATTCATTTCTTCTTCGTTTTTGAGGAACTTCTGTTAAGGCTTCATTTGTTTGGATAGAATACATTTTTCGCAAACATATGTTACTACTTTTGGATGTTTGGATGGATAAAACTTGGAGTAAAATATCTCCACATGTGGAAAATAAGTTACGAAGCAAAAATCAATAAATTAAATTACTTCCTTCCATCTTAACGACGAACTAGCTTTGCTGAATGGATAAGAAAATTACCAGGAATGGATATCAACTCGGGGCACGCGTAGATGTATAGCTTCTGGAGACGAGGGAATAACTTCATCTTAGGCAATGATGATTCGTTTGACCATTCTCTTAGCTGGGGCATTTTATAAAGTCGGAGTTCCCTCAATGCTGGAAATACTTCTCTTGCTGCTGCTCCTTCACTACTACAACAATTACCAGAAATCTCTTCATATTGTCCATAAAATTCGGGACCAATACACTTCAAGTTCTGCAAACCAATGATTGTGATTTTCACAAGATGCGAAAGGTGCCCAAGCGCAGGAACTTGCTCACATGATCTACAATCTTTTAATATGATCTTCACCAAATTTTGAAGCAAGCATGCATCCTTACTCATCCATGACGCGAATCCTCTTCCTCCAAAATTTTGAATTTCTAATCCCATAACATTTTGGTGAGGTTTGAGTCCTTCCAACACATCCTCATGGTTATTGTCAGACTCTCCAAAGTCATTATCCCAGACCCAGTGATATTTTAACTCTTGAATGTTTACTTTTTCAAACATTTTAGCCTTTGTTGCTTCTTCCTTGTCTTTCACGTGTTGTAGATCGTAAACACGTAACCCACCTCTTAGGTTGCTTAAGCTACCCAACTCTTCAATTCTTTGGCCACTCTTATTTCCCACAACAAAGAAGGGTAATGTCCGCAAAGATGTCAATTGCCCTATATTCTTTGGTATCAATTCCCTATTTTCATTTGAATCCTCAATATAAAAATGTCTCAAGCTAACCAAGTTAAGGAAATCTTTCGGAAGTTCTTTTAGAGAATTTGGTAGTTTCAATGTTTCCAAATTATAGAGCTTGGTGATACAATTTGGGATTTTCAAAATAGAAGACTCAGAGATGTCAAGAAACCTTAATTGTATGGACTCGCATATTGAACTTGGCAACTCTTCCGCAGAAGATTTCACTAAACCCAGCACACGAATACGTTTAAACTTTTTTTGGATCTTGGGGAGACGTCCTCTTAAAAACACGGTTCTCAAGTTGCTAACATTTTCTTTTGAAATGTCTAACCCTTTTTCTTCCCTAAGAACCAAAGATAGATGTTGAACATCAGGAATATTCTTCATCTCACTAGCTTCCAAAGTCAAACAATTACCGTGTGAGACGTGGATTGCAAGATCATGTACAAGATCATGCATCTTGCAACTTGTGATATTGTTGTACTCATCAAATTTCACATCTTGGAATAACGAATTACGCAGTAAAATTTTAAAATTCTCATTGCCTAACTCTTCAATGTCCACCTTGCTTCTTGAAGAAGGCTGAAGATATCCTAGAGCCATCCAAAGTTGAATCAGTTCATCTTTTATAATGACTTTGCCCTTTGGAAAAATAGAACAATATGCAAAGCATTTTTTCAAAGATGATGAAGGCAAGTTGTCGAAACTAAGCCTCAATACTGGTAGAATACCATTTTTATTTTCCAGGGAATTCCATATTTCACTCTTCTCGACGAACTCCCATTCTTGCTTATCTTGTTTCGAGTATAGTAAACTTCCTAATGCATTTATCGCTAATGGTAGACGCTCACACTTTTCTACCATTCTTCTACCAATAACGTCTAGAGTTTGAATTTCACTTGGTGCTCTATTGGCAAATGCTCTTTTACTAAATATTTTCCAACAATCATCCTCCGATGGTAGATTCAACTGATAGGTGCAAGTCCGGAATGTTTGAATTGCTGATAGGACTTCCAAACTACGGGTAGTAATTAACATTTTGCTTCCCTTAGAGCCTTTTATTCCTACCAAAGAATTTCTCAAGTCTACCCATAAATTAGGATTCGTATTCCAGACGTCATCTAATACAAGCAAATATTTTTTCCCATTCAATTCTTTTCCAAGAATTTTCAATACTCCTTGCCTATTTTGTACATCAGATCTCTCTCTACCAAGAGATTCCACCATCTCATTCAATAACCTATCTACCTTGAAATTATCTGACACACAAATCCACATTCTCTTATCAATCTTGTCACCCTTGTCACTCTCGTCACTCTTATAACAAAAGTTCTCCATAACTTCCGCCTTATTGTAAACCATCTGAGCAAGAGTTGTCTTGCCGACCCCAGCCATTCCTACTATGGCGATGACAGGTAAATCACCTTCTATGTCAATCCCAAGTAACATATCTACCACTTTCAACACGTCACCATCCCTCCCCACAACTTGTGTCTCATCTAAAAAAGGTCCAGTCATCATGAATTCCCTAGGTTCAGCAGCAGGAGGCACGAGTTGATCAATTGGTTTAAGACCAACATCATCTGCTGCTTTACAAATTCTGTCTAACAGTTTATTGATGTTGCTGACCTTATTAGCCATCTTGAAACGAAACGCCAATGGATTAGAGGGGGAGAAAAGATTGCGCACCTTGTTCCTCTTTCGGTTATGAACCTCTATCTTTCTTCGAAGATCTTCATAGGCCAATTCATCTAGCACGTTCTCGGCATTGCAGATTGGAGCCTTAAGTTTCTTCAGCCACACCACCATAGTTTGTGATGTTATTTTCTTCTTCTCAGCATCATGTAACAAGGCCTGAATCATTTCTAACCTTTCACGGAGCTTTTCGAGGTCTTCCTTGAAATCCCAAGCCGGTTTAATCGGATTGTCAATCTGCTTGGTTACCAGGGAAAGCAAAGTCAGGATTCCATTGGCTGCAGGGACGAGCATAGCCTCGGCCATGTTTTTGTTATGAAAACAGAAATTGGGGCTTGGAGATGAAAATGCTCGGTGAACAATTGCAAGGGAAAAGAGAAGGGGGTGTTGTGAATACCGCGTCTCAAGCATAAGAATTATATGGTGGAGGAGGACCTGGAGTGTAGCTTTACTTTTCATGTTCCAAGTCTTTCTTGGTCATTCCGATCAAAAACAAAAACAAAAGTCTTCATTGCCAGCTTTTAGTTGTTGAATGTCTTTGTCCAATAAAAACACTCGCACCCAACCAACCAAAAGCCTTAGACAGAAACGTTGGTTTGAGTAATTAATCAGTAGTCCTGGAGCACCGCCACGTGGTGCTCCGGACTACTTCATGCATTTATTTGGGATCCAATCCTGACTACTTGGATCCCAAATAAATGCATGAAGTAGTCCAGAGAACCACGTGATGGTGATTCGGAGTCCTGACTATTGAATAATTTCACTATTTGGTTCCTCCGTTGTTCTTCCCAGATGACCCAGACCTTCTCGTTCGCTAAATTCTTTTAATCGTGTCCTACAATATCGATCACTCTGCTGTATAGATTGTGAAGGCTTGTATCTTGGGTCGTGAAGTTTACGACTTTCCTATTTTGAATATTTTGTCTTTAAAAAAACTTTTGTTTGGTAGTAATTAATCTTTTGATAATTTGATTTCTTTCTTCAAGATAAGTCAATAATTCATTAAAAAAATTAATGCAATACTAGTAAATGCAAAAAAAAAATTAAATCAAGAAAAAAAAATATAACAATTGTTTTTAAAAAAATTAAAAACAGATTTTGAAAAAAAAAACTAGTTCTTGAAAATTTTATGAAAAGAGGGTTTTTTTTTAAAAAACATTTTTCATACAAAATAGTTTCAGAAATCATTTTTTAAGAAAAGAAACTTTTCAAAAACATTTTTTTGTATTTTTTTGCAAATACAATTTTTTTTTTTTTTGGCAAATACAATTGGCTAAATCTACTTTCTACTTCGTAGGAGGCGGATGTTTTTCCCACTTATTTATCTTTCCAAAATTGCCCTATTCTTCCCCATAGAATAACTCTCGCACCAATTAGAGATGGCAAATTGGACCCAAACTCATCTATTGAAAAATAGACTCAACCCAATCCATTTATTGGTTGGGTAAATGGGTCCAACCCATCTGAGCATTTTATTAATTGAGTCTTAATTAGATCAACTAAAATGATCCAATAAGGCATGAACATGACCCCAAAAAAAACCTTCATCCACTCCTGATTCTCCTCTCTCTCTCTCTCTCTCTCTCTCTCTCACATCTATGTTTGGCACTGTCCATCCCATAGCAAGCTAATTAACCACACAAATCGTTCAACTGTTACATAAAATGGGGTCTGATCAATATACCCAAAAAAAATTGGGGCTGATCTTACTAGATGGCATGTAAGTTGGAATTGAAATCTCTGGTTTCACCCCAATGAATTTGTGGGCATGGAATTTGATGTCTGCAATTGCGATGGGGCTTGGCAAATTTGTTGTCATTCATGGATTAAGGGTATGAAACTGGAAAAATACCCTAGTCGTGGGGAAAATTTTGATCGTAACTCAAGCAGTGGGATTCCAGAAATCGTAACTCAAGCAGTGGGATTCCAGAAGTCGAAACCTCGTATTTCTTCAGTTCTGCTGATTGACGGCACAGATTCGTTACAATTGCTGATTGATCATGGCGGTAAAATTGGTGTACAATTTTGCGCTCACCAGTTGATTCATTTTTGTAGTATGTGGCATAGAACAGGGGATTGTAACTGGGAAGATCTAGGGGCCGACTATTCGCAACCCTTTATTTTCTCCATTAGTCCACTTCTTTTATTTACTCCATATAACCCATTAATTTTCCTTTATTTAATCCATATAACTCATTAAATGTATCTAATCTTTCCATTATACCCTTCCCCTCAAAAATTACACTTTTAACTCCCACCCATCCATCCACCTCCGTCTCCCACCACCCCCACCTCCACCTCCATAGCCACCACCGCCACTCCTACCGTTGCACCACCGTCGCACCACCGCCTCACTTCAAGGTGTCGTTCTCTCTCTCTCTCTCTCTCTCTCTCTCTCTCTCTCTCTCTCTCTATTCATCAATCTCTCTTTCTCTTTCACCCTATTCGTCAGTCTCTCTCTCTGTGATTATATAAATACATGCATATATATATATATATATACAATAAATAGCACTTGAAAAAAATATTATATTTCGGTAACTAC
This sequence comes from Rhododendron ovatum, assembly GCA_019656835.1. NCBI lineage: Eukaryota > Viridiplantae > Streptophyta > Magnoliopsida > Ericales > Ericaceae > Rhododendron > Rhododendron ovatum. The sequence continues at coordinate 37,197,070 of CM033799.1, forward strand.
ACGTCGAAAATATGTTCAAATTTCGATAAACAACTGCCGAACTATACTATATAGGAAAATCATACATATATTCGGCAAATAGCTGTTGAAAACAAGATTATATTTCAGTAATTTCATGTCGAAAATATGTTCAACCTTCGGTAAACAACTGCCGAACTATATACTATATTATATAGGAAAATCATACATATATTTCGGTAAATAGATGTTGAAAACAAGATTATATTTCGGTAACTACATGTCGTAAACGCATACAACAAAAACAAGAAACATATATTTCGGTAATTGGATGCTGAAAATGTATTTCAATTTCGGTAACTAACTGTCGAGTATGGTAATATTTTACAGTGGTTAGCTACCGAAATTACATTGGTTATTCTATTTGAACCAAAAACATCGAAAAACTAGGTTTTGTAAACCCAGACGCCACAACAACAAAGCAAAGGCCATTGTAAATGGAAAAATTTACCTCCTCATGTGGCTTCCAAGATACAATGTCCATCATAGTATCTTTCGTCTCCTCTGCCATCATATGGTTGCCAATAGAATTTGATTCAATTTTAAAATTCAAACCTATAAGTGGGTCAAAATTTGAGACCCCCTAAATTTGAGAGAAAGGAGAAAAGAGAATGATGATTTAGGAAGAGAGAGGAGAAGAGAAGATAAAGAACATAGGAGAAGAGAAGATGAACAATTGTCTGGTGCGTGTGTGTGTGTGTGTGTTTTTTTTTTTAAATGTGAAGAACAAAGGAGGAGAAGATGAACAGTTGAGGGGAAGGGGCATGTAGGTTATTTCATGTATAGGTATAAGGGTAAGTGATGCAGGAGCATAATCAGGAGTTGAAAAGTCTATTTAGATTTATTTTATTGTGTTAGTCTTTGAAGACCTTTTGACTTCTATGTCTCGTTGTTTTGTGTTGTTAGTCTTGGAAGTGTAGTTTGCTTTGGAAAGTCTTAAAATATTAAGTGTTATGAGGGTAGTCATAGAGTCATCTTTTGTAATCTCTCTATATATCTCTGTGAATGAAATCTGCTGGCAGTTTTTTGGAGTTTATGAAAATATTCTGCAAGTTCTTTTCTTGCTTGAGAGTGAGTGATTCCTCCGATAATCAAGTGTGTGACTTGGTCGCGTGAGTGTCTTCCGCGATTAGCAACGTCGAGTGACTTCCGTTGCCCCCGGTGAGTGTCTTCCCGGGATTATCCCAACTTCGCGGGTCTCAACCTGCATCAAATTGGTATCAGAGCTAGAAAAAAAAATCCAAATTACGGGAGTTTTTCTTTGTTTTTAGTGACTATGCCTCCAAGGAGGCAACGGAATGTTGAGGATGTCACTTTGCGTGACGAGGTTGCTGAATTGTGGCAGTCTAATCAAACGCTTCAACATACGATGAATGAAATTCTCCAAAGGATGCAAACTTCCCCCGGGCGAAGTCAAAGAAGTCACTCTAGAATTTCAGGAAGTCAGAGTGATATGGATGAGGGATCTGATTTGTTTAGTTCGAAAGAAAATTCAGAAGCTGCTTTTGGTGATCGTTGGGCCATGGAACGATTGGCGAGAGCTCTTGAAGGAACAGATAGGAGTATCCAAGTTCACGTGCCGGACTTCGAAGGAAAGTTAGACTCTGATCAATATTGTGACTGGATTGCCTCTCTGGAAGCATTTTTTGAATGGAAAAACTTGACAGAAGAAAGAAAGGTGCAATTTGTGGCTACAAAATTGAAGGGCCATGCCTTGGTTTGGTGGCAGCAATATCAACGAAGTCGAGATAGAAGAGGAGTCCCGAGAGTTGGCACATGGGCAGAGATGAAGTTGAAGTTGGATGAGAAATTTCTTCCGCTAGATTACTCTCAGTCCTTGTACCAGAAGTTCCACCGTCTTCACCATCGCAATGAACAATCTGTGGCTGATTACACGGAGCAATTTTACAAGTTGTTGAGTCGCATTAATCTAACGGAGACAGATGATCAACTTGTTGCTAGATACACAAGTGGTTTGAAACTCAACCTTCAAGGGGAGTTAATGATGCATCCCATCCATTCACTTGAAGAGGCATATCAGATGGCGCTTAAAGCAGAAGAAAAGGTTAAATGGGCTCCTTTCGGAAAAGGTGACAGTAGTAAAGCTTTGAAAGGGAAGACGGTTACCCAAAACAAGAAAAATTCAGCACCCAACTCTGAGCGTCCAAACCCACATGCTGGGGGAGGAAAAAAGGACTTTGGTAAAGCTGAATCGTCTTCAAGTTCTAAGTGTTTCAGGTGTGGTGAAGCTGGTCATCGTGCTTATGAATGTCCTACCAAGAAAGCTGAGGTGAATTTTGTTCAAGAAGGGCAAGAGAAGAAGAAGAGCCTATTTATGATGAAGAGCCTGAAGGTGGAACTGAAAGGGAGTATTGTGAACCTGAGTACGATGCCAAAAGTCTTGTGATTCAACGGGTAATGACTATTCAAGAAGATGATCAGTGGCTCAAGCATAACATCTTCCGAACTTATTGCTTGGCCAATGGGAAAAAGTGTATCTTGATGGTTGATTCTGGAAGTGTAGAAAATATGGTGTCTAAGACAATGGTCGGGAAGTTGAAACTTGCATGTGAGCAGCATCCTAAACCTTACAAAGTATCATGGTTCAAGAAAGGAGGAGAGGTTTTGGTGACACAACGATGCCAAGTGAAATTCTCTATTGGAAAGTATGAAGATAAGCTCTACTTTGACGTCCTTCCAATGGATGCTTGTCACTTACTTCTTGGAAGACCATGGCAATATGATCGATTTGCTCAGCATGATGGGAGGAAGAACACCTACACACTTAAGAAAGGTGGGGTAACATTTGTGTTGAACCCTTTGAAGGATATCCCCACAAGTGTGGCATCCCAAGGCCCAGTTAGCTTGCTGTCCTATAGAGCTTTTGAACAAGTTTTCAGCAAAGAGAAGGTGGCATATGCTTTGGTGGCTGTAGGGGAAGATAAGGAAGATGCGAGAGATGTTCCTGAAGAAGTTTCAAGTCTATTCCGTAGATTCAAAGGCTTAGTTCCAGATGAATTACCTGCTCGCTTGCCACCTCTTCGTGATATTCAGCATCGAATTGATCTCATACCAGGTGCAATCCTTCCTAACTTACCTCATTATAGAATGTCACCAAATGAACATGCTGAGTTGGAAAGACAAGTTGAAGATTTGCTAAAAAAGGGACTGATTAAGGAGTCATTAAGTCCTTGTGCTGTTCCAGCCCTTCTAACACCAAAAAAAGATGGAACTTGGAGGATGTGTATTGATAGTAGGGCAATAAACAAGATAACTGTGAAGTACCGGTTCCCAATTCCCCGTCTTGATGACATGTTTGATATGCTTTGCGGTGCAAAGGTCTTTTCTAAAATTGACCTCCGGAGTGGATACCATCAAATTCGAATTAAACCGGGAGATGAATGGAAAATAGCCTTTAAAATGAAGAATGGCTTGTATGAATGGCTAGTCATGCCATTTGGGCTTTCTAATGCCCCAAGCACGTTCATGAGGTTGATGACTCAAGTTTTTAAGGACTTTATGGGGAAGTATGTTGTTGTTTACTTTGACGACATCTTGGTGTATAGCCAAGATAGAATTCAGCATGTCGAGCATCTGAAAAATGTGTTCAAAGTCTTGCATGACAACCAGCTTTACATTAACCTTAAGAAGTGTTCTTTTATCACTGATCGAGTTGTATTTCTAGGTTATGTTGTGAGTGCAGATGGTATGCAAATGGATGAAAAAAAGGTGAAGGCGATTCTTGATTGGCCAACTCCGAAAAGTTTTACTGAAGTGCGAAGCTTTCATGGCTTGGCTTCTTTTTATCGACGGTTCATCAAAAACTTCAGCACTCTTATTGCTCCTATGATGGATGTCCTAAAAAATAAGGAGTTTTGTTGGGCTAAGGAAGCAGAAAAGAGTTTTCAACTTTTGAAGGCAAAGCTCGTGGAAGCTCCGGTGTTAGCACTACCCAACTTTTCAAAAACTTTCCAAGTCGAGTGTGATGCATCCAACGTTGGTATAGGTGCTGTCCTAATGCAAGAAGGAAGGCCGATTGCTTATTTCAGTGAGAAACTAACTGATGCCAAGAAGAAGTATTCGACTTATGACAAGGAGTTGTATGCGATTGTGCAAGCCTTGCGACATTGGGAGGAGTACCTAGTTGGTGTGGAGTTTGTTCTCTATTCAGACCATGAAGCTTTATGGTTTCTCAAGGCACAAAAGAAGCTGAATTCTCGACATGCTGGCTGGGTATCTTACATGGAAAAGTTCAGTTTTGTTCTAAATCACAAAGCAGGTTCCTCTAACAAAGTTGCTGATGCTTTGAGTAGAAAATATAGCTTATTATCTGCTCTCTCTTTCGAAATTGTTGGATTTGATCTCTTGCCAGAATACTATGCAGCGGACACTTTCTTTTCAAAGGTTTTACAAGAGCTAAGTGATGGGAAAAGCCAAGATTATTTACTCATGAATGGGTATCTTTTCAAGGGAAATCAGTTGTGTGTTCCAGAGGGATCATTGAGGCTTTTTGTCATTCAAGAGTTGCATGGTGGCGTACTTGGTGGGCATTTTGGAAGGGACAAAACTGAATGGCTGGTTAAAGAACGCTATTTTTGGCCATCCTTGAAGCGTGATGTTGCTCGTTTTGTGCAAAGATGCTTGGTGTGTCAAAGGGCCAAAGGAGGAGTGCAAAATACAGGTTTATACCAGCCACTTCCTATCCCTAATGTCCCTTGGGAGGATATTTCGATGGACTTTGTTCTAGGCTTGCCGAGAACGCAGCAGGTATGATTGCATTTTTGTAGTTGTTGATCGCTTCTCAAAAATGGCTCACTTTATACCATGCAAGAATGCCACTGACGCTTCCCATGTTGCTACTTTATTTTTCCAAGAGATAGTTCGTTTACATGGCATCCCGAATCAATTGTATCAGATCGTGATGTGCGATTTATGAGTCACTTTTGGAAGACACTTTGGAAGCTTTTTGGAACTCAACTTCAGTTTTCTAGTGCTTATCATCCTCAAACTGACGAGCAAACTGAAGTGGTGAACAGATCGCTTGGAAATTTATTGAGGAGTTTGGTCGGAAACCATCCAAAAAGGTGGGAGTTTGTTATTCCTCAAGCTGAGTTTGCTTACAATAGTTCTTTCAATCGATCAACTAAGAAGGCACCATTTGAGGTGATTTATGGCAGAAAACCCCATCAAGTTATGGATCTTTTGCCATTAAATAACCAAGTTCGAGTTAGCATGGATGCAGAGGAGTTTGCTGCCCACATCAAAAGTATTCATGATCAAGTTCGAGAGCGCTTAAAGGAAGCTTCTAAGTATTACAAAACCAGGGCAGATGCACACCGGAGGAATAAGAGTTTGAAGAAGGAGATCTTGTCATGGTTTATCTACGCAAGGAAAGATTTCCAGTGGGTTCTTATAACAAGCTCAAGCAAAAGAAGTTTGGACCATGCCGAATAATCAAGAAGCTTGGACCAAATGCTTATCGTTTAGAATTGCCGCAAGGGTTCTCTATCAGTCCAGTTTTTAACATAGTGACTTGTATGCTTATTATGGAGATGATGGTGGTGATTCCTTGAAGCTTGAAGACTTGCTTGCTTCACCAGAAAATTCACATCAAGAAATCATTGATGTCTTGGATGTTCGTTCCACCACTACTCGTCGAGGAACCTATACGCAATATTGGTTCATTGGACAGGAAAAGCACATTGTGAAGATGCATGGGTTTCAGCTCAAGAACTCAAGAAACTTAATGAAAGGCTTTGGGAAGATTTGGTTGCGAATTCCAGTAGAGCTTCTTTTCCAGCGGAGGAGAATGATGCTGGAGCATAATCAGGAGTTGAAAAGTCTATTTAGATTTAGTTTATTGTGTTAGTCTTTGAAGACCTTTTGACTTCTATGTCTCGTTGGTTTGTGCTGTCAGTCTTGGAAGTATAGGTTGCTTTGGAAAGTCTTAAAACATTAAGTGTTTTGAGGGTAGTCATAGAGTCATCTTTTGTAATCTTCTATATATCTCTGTGAATGAAATCTGCTGGCAGTTTTTGGAGTTTATGAAAATATTCTGCAAGTTTTTTCTTGCTTGAGAGTGAGTGATTCCTCCGATAATCAAGTGTGTGACTTGGTCGCGTGAGTGTCTTCCGCGATTAGCAACGTCGAGTGACTTCCGTTGCCCCCGGTGAGTGTCTTCCCGGGATTATCCTAACCTTGCGGGTCTCGGCCGGCATCAGTAAGTAGGTCATTTTACATTAAGTGGTCGTGTTGTAATTAATTAAAAATTTTTAACGGGCTAAGGAAGAAAATACGGGGCTGCGAATATCGCCTCCGAAGATGTATCCACGTTTTGTATTGCATATGCTATGAGCTTTGAGAAACTTTTTGGTATAACTGGTGTATAAACCATTTGGTATTCCCCTTCACAAAAATACTGACACTTGGCAAAGTGTAATTTTAAGGACTTCAACTGTAATTATTTTTCCCCATCCTCCCCAATTCATATTGGCGCTAAAACATTTGTTTTTTGTTTCCGCACAAATGCCACAAAAAGCTAAAAACCCCCCTCTCCCCAGGCGTATGGCTAAATAAGTCACTTGGCTTATTTTTTTGTCCTTATTTAAATTTTTTTCGCATTTGTTAGTTTTTTGGAGATTATTGCTTCTTCATGACAAGAGGAATCTAAAAAGTAAAAAATTATGATCGAAATCCAATTTTTTTTAATAAAGACAAAAAAATTGACTTATTGGCTTATTTTTGTCTTTATTCAAAAAAATTAGGTTTTGGTCGTAATTTTTTACTTTTTAGATTCCTCTCGTTATGACGAAACAATAATCCCCAAAAATAATTGATCAAAAACTAACAAATGCGAAAAAAATTTGAATAAGGACAAAAAAATAAACCAAATGGCTTATTTAGCCGAACGCCTCCGGCCCCATTCCGCTTTCTTTCTAAACTTTTTTTTTTCAATAAAAAGATAATTTCAAACTCAAATATAATAAAATTGGAAAATAATTTTTTGATTTTTTTTGTACCGTATAAAAAATCTCAATAAGATCGATCAAACAATATTCATATTGAGGAAGATGAAATACTGTAATTGAGTCAAGAATCAGTGCTAATGGGTGTGGAAATGCTACCACCACAAAAATGAAACAGGCTAGATATCTACGGAATGTCTTTTTTTTTTTGCAAGAAACGGTATAGTGGTTCTAGTTTTTGTTTAATCTTTGGCTATTGTAGTTTTTGTTTAATATTTGTGCTTTCAACTAAATTTTACTACGGACCTTTTATCTTTTTGGAATGATTTAATCCTCATAAGTTATAATTTATACTTTACCAAATTACAATTAAAAAAATAAACCCTTCAAAAACTATTGATAAAATAAGGATATCCTTTGTTGATGTGGATCTGGAAATGTGAAAAAATTGGATGAGAAGGAAAAAAAGGGACAGCAAAGTAGGGGCCGTTCCACTTTCTTACTTAACCTTCTTTTTGAAAAAAAAGATAATCTCAAGCTTAAAAATTATGCGTTTATGCAAATAATTTTTCTACCAATATGGATATTATTTGATAGATCTCATTGAGATCTGTTATTCAGTGCAAAAAAATAAAAAATTATTTTTTATTTTCGTTATATTTTGAGTTTGAAATTGCCTTCTTTTTGAAAAAAAAAAAGTTTGAGAAAGAAAACAGAACAGGACCAGAGTAATTTGGGGGAGATAGGGGTTTTTAGCTTTTTGTGGCATTTGTGCAGAAACAAAAAAACAGATATTTTAGCACCAATATGAATTGGGGAGGATGGGGAAAAATAATTACAATTGAAGTCCTTAAAATTACACTTTGTCAAGTGTCATTTTTTTTTGTGAAGAGGGAATACCAAATGGTTTATACACCGATTATACCAAAAAGTTTCTCACGAGCCTTGGAGAAATTTCAAAGGGTATTTCATAAATGTTGCTGATTATAGGAGAACAATAAAGACTTTAACAATAAAGACAAAAATAAGTTAGAAAGACAACTTATTTTATTTATTTTTGTTTTTTTTAAATATTACTATATGAGTTTCGATCAAAATTTTATACTTTTTTTATTCCTCTCGCCAAGAAGAATCAATAAATCACAAAAGTTTGACGCAAAATTTACAAATGCAAAAATTAAATAAAGACAAAAATAAGTTACCATTTCACTTATGAAGCCAAATCCACCCTAAGTGTACATGGTAATTTGGTCATTTAAGTAGTAGAGGGATAGTATTTTAATTTTAAAAATTTACAGGGATAATATGGTCATTTTAGTTTACATTGATATTTTAGTCATTTTAAATTTTAGCATATAGTAGTATGTAATTGGTTAATGGGCAAGTCGGGTTTGTTTTTAAATAAATGGGTCGAGCTGGGTATAGGTAACTAGACTCATATTTTGAAAATTAGAGGCCGGTCCCCCTTCTCGTTCGGTTTGATCCCAACCCTGAATATTATTTTCAAACCTAGATAGGCTCGGATGAGCTACCACGTCCGGCCACATTGCGGTTTTCAAACCATGTCACCTTTTCAAAACACGTCTTTCATTAACCACACCTAGGTGTCATGTTTCTACTACTTTCGATTTCTGTATCTCATTTTCATGCAACAACTCCGCGGTAGGACTTTTCATATACGTAATCATAAATCATTCGTTATAATCTTGAAACTAAACTTGCAAGATCATCCAATTCTATATTACTAATCATGCTCAAATCACCACTTAAAGCATAACGCCATATATACGGTCGCCTTTGGAGTGAAGATCACTTATGCTTTACAACAAGACAAGTAATACAAACAATTCAAGTATACATGCTCATAACCATCCTAAATATCAAAATACAAATACTTCTATCATATGGTAAAGTCTTGTCTTTCGAAGCCGATCTTTTTCCTTTGTGGGAAATTCAAAACAACATATTTTTTTCGGAAAATAAGGTCGATATGTTCAACATCGTCATATTTCTTTTCAAGCATTTAGTAAAATACTTTCCAAGTTCTCATACATTTTAAACAAAACAACAATATATACATTTATACTTAGAGATAGCATATATGGGACTCTACGTATATTTAGAGATAGTAAGGACGGAAAAATCTACATTCTTCTTAGCGGTAGGTACGGCTATGGAAAAAGTAAGTACGTCGGACAGAGTAACTTCCTATGGTGAGCTTCCGGTAGCTTCGAAAGAGAAAAGTTTCTCTCGAAACTAAATCTTGACTATACTACTAAACTTTTTGGATCGAAAGAGTGGTCGAGTGGCGGTTTAGTGGCGGCTTTGATGAGTTTCTTGAAGAACTTCAAGAAAAACTCAAGAACACTAAGAACAAAGAAGAACAAAGTAAGAACTCAAGGATTCTAGAGTGAGAAGTTGAAAAGTTGAAAGGTGTGAGTTAAATGACAAGGATGGGGTGCTATTTATATCAATAGTCTTGGCTATTACGCAGGGAATAAAATTTTCCTAACAATTATTGTTCAATGGGTAAATGGACAAGGTATGGCCTTATCTTGTCCTAGGTTGATGTTGTTTGCAAGAAAGAACGTAATAATGGCTAGGATTGTGTTCATAAATGCCTAGATATTAGGCTTAGGTATAGCCTTCTATGTATGGTCAATCTGTCACGCCCTCGATTTTCAACATAAATAAAGTTAGCTTTTAATAAATAAAACTTCTCACATTACCTTTCCATAATACTCCAAAAAGTTCACCATGTCCGAGTCATTAAATTACAGATCCAACTCCAAGAGTTTGAATAGATTACATCATAAAAAAAAATAGAGTTAAGGTTCTATTACATTCCCAAAACATGTTTTATCAAAAGTCCATGAGTCGCTTTTGCCACTTCTTTCAAAAATATGCACTTGAATGCATGCACTTCGCTCCATTCTACTGCTCCGGGTTCACACCTGAAAAATGATAGGTTGAGCTACACTAGCCTAGTAGAGAAATCTACACAACTATTATATGCAAATGGGATGACAGGTAGAATGAATGACAGAAGTAGATACTGTGTCTTAAATGGCAACAGAACGGGTATACTAAATGCCCTACCGTCGACTACGGAAGGAAAGCTCACTTTCTACACCCCAATATTTAAGTACACCTCGAAGATCTAATACCCATATGACTTACTCACGACTACCAATGCCTCTCAACCTAGTCTGATATCCCATATCGCAATATAGATGACCACTCACATTTAACGGTAACAAGTACATCTCTACGGTATCATGTCCGAACAACCAATCATTTCTTTCATGGATTCATTCCGTTAACCCTTTATTTGTTTCCATATCACAGTTGCAAACCAATGCCACACGTCAGGAGCAGATGCTCTTTTCGGGCTATTCATGGAGTCCCATCACTCCCCACAAATAGCTCTCACACAAATGGAACAAATTCAATCCACATACAATGGATTCATAGGCGAGACTGTTCATGTAGAAACTGTAAGGGCAACCCCATTGTAAACTACTCGCAACTATAACACTATTAGTTTCTTATATTATCATCCCTATCCACACATCTCACATCAAAGTAAACTCGTTGTCAACAATTCATAGATTTCTATCTTGCCACTCATAAAACCGTAGAAGCTACGCAAGAAATGTATCCCATGTCAAACATAAGAAAAATGTCTCATGTACTCACGCCTAGCGTTGTTTAACTCTAAAGAGTGATCTACGTGTTTGTTTCTCACATCGCATGTCAACACATACAACCATCGCCCACCTATATTCCTTATGTTCTTTAAACCATCGTTTCGGTGTCAAAGGACTCACACGGAACCCAACAACCACTACAAAGCCTAGTATACCACTAGCCTCGTCAAACCACTCAATTAAGTACTTAGGCGAATCTAAGAACATCCAAATTTCACTCCACGATTCGAAGGAAAAGGATTACCCAACGTATATGAACTTATCTATCTTATTTTGGCTACCAAACCTTATCGGCTAACAATTAGGAGATGAGACCACCGCCATTGGAAAGTAGATTTCCGGTACATGAACTTCGATACAAAATTTGTCCAAAACGGAGTTCGGATGAAAAAGTTATGCCCGTTCGAAGTTTTGACAAAAATGCTGAATTTTCATTCCCTACCGGTTGGACATATTCTCTTACCGGTAGGAGACCACAATTTCACGAAAATGACATTACTGGACAGCTTTTCTACCGGTAGGGCCAAAACTCCTACCGGTGGGACTTGGATTTTAGTGAACCATTTTCAACTCCACCAGTGCATTTCTAACAACGAAAACAATGATTTAGGACACGATTCAAACACAAGTCAACACATAAACACATAATAGAAGTGAGAAATCCCTACTTCGAAGTCGAAGAACAAAATTCAAGCTCAATCAAGCAAGCCCTAGCTCCGAAAACCTAGAATCAACGAAATATTCCTCTTCGAGCTCAAACCCATGAATTTCCAAGCTCTAGAACACTTGAATACGAAAACCTTACGGCGGATCGAGGTGGGTTCGAAGTATTTTGGGGTGTTGGAGCGTGAGAGTTAGAGAGAGAGAGAGAGTGAGAGCGAGAGAGAGATCAGGAACAGAGAGAAAGGGTTGGGGATTTTTAATCCTCTACACTCTCAAATACATATATATAATAGGGCACACAGTAACCACACTTTCACTCCCTCCACTCTCAATTCTATCACATTGACCCCATATCAAATAAATTTAACAAATTTCACATTTAATCGATATTCTATCATTAATAAAACCTTTAAACGATTTTTTTGAAAATACGGGTCTCTACACAATCCTAATCTAGGTTTATAGTCAAAATCTAGGATGATCAAAGGCTAGGATTCTATGCTTGAAATTGACTAGAAATGGGTTGTCATGAAGTACTTAGGTTGAGTGTGAAGTTGGTCAAAAAGAGTTAGCTTGTTTGAGTGTACAAAATCACATGCACACACATACACACACACACACTCTCTCTCTCGGCCTCCCTTCTCTCTCTCTCTCTCTCTCTCTCTCTCTAGTACTAGGTATATTTATGTATATATCTACATATATGGAGGGTGTTTGGAAACTTAATTTTTGCATTTTCGAAGTCTCATTTTTCCATTTTGGGTGTTTGGCATCCCATTTTGAGAATGGATTGTGGGAGAATGAATTTTCGATTTTTGGGTTTAGAGGCAAAAACCCAAAAGTAGGTCTAGAGGTGTTTTTCACATTTTTGCATTTTCAGATTCTGTGGTCAATTACCAAAATACCACTTTCCTCCCTTCATTTTCGACAAAGTAATAAAGACAAAGGGCAATATGGTAAAAATCCAACCCATAATTCATTTTCGACAATCATCTACCAAACACTACTACATTTCAAAATACATTCTGCACAGATCTCCCAAACCTACCATACTAAAATACATTCTGGTCATAATCCAAAAAGCCAAAAACCAAAAAGTTGAAAATGAAAAGCCAAAAAGTAGGTTCCCAAACACCCCCATGGTTATATATGAGTACACTTAGGTATTAAATAGTCTAGGATGGGAGGTGATGAGTGACAAGGCTTAGGTTGCTTCATTTGGAAGCAAAAAGATGACTTCTTTTCATAGTAAAATAATGGCATGAGTTGTCTTGTCAAATATATAAATATATTGGCAAATCTAACTTACATTATTCAAGGGACAAAATTTTTTCTAACATTTATCATCCAATGGGTAAAGGAATAATGATGATGACTAAGGTTGAAATGACAAGATATGGAGTATAATGATGACCTCTCTATGTCTAAAAGGTTCAATTAGGGTTGGAGGGGTTCATAAGGCTAAAAAATAGTCAAAAATGTCCATCTAGGGTTAGGGTATTGTAACTAGGTGGATTGATAGTTCAGTTTCTCCAACTAATCGGTTAGAAACTAACCCTACTTGCCATGTAGGATTTCTAGCCAAGAAATATAAATTTTAAGAACTAAAATCTAATTATGACGGATTATTAGAAATTAAAAGGAATTTTTAAAGAAATCCAAGTAATTAAAATAAAATTCAAATATTTAATGAATTTTTTTCATTTACCAAAAATCAGGGTCGTTACAATTGTGCTCTTGAAAAGTATTTTTTCTATAGTTTCTAATTGATAATACTTTCAAATTGGAAGTGTTTCAGTTATGTAAATTGTGTGTTGAGTTATTTTCGTATATTTTTGTGCGCGTATTTTTTTATGAGAATTGTGTATTTTTCTATGAGAACTGTCTATTAGAACCGTATATTTTAAATGAGAATTATATATTTTTTATGAGAATCATGTATTTTAGTGTATGGTAAAACTATGTGAACTACATATTTTTCAGTTTACACAGTTCTCATAACCAGTTCACAAAACTAGTTCTTTATGAGAACATTCACTTCTCATAACCAATTCTTATAGAACTGACTATGAAAATTAGCAGCTCTCATAGAACTAACTATGAGAACTGACTATGAGGCTTGACAGTTAAAAATTCAATTCTGAATTAATTTATTTTCTATGTGAACTATTACTTTTTTACTTTGATTACTTTTTTAAGACATGGCGGTGAGAATATTTATAACTATATTTGATTTTGATTATCTTTTTATTTTTGTTCAATTTTTTTCGTGTGTGTATTTTCTATGAGAACTGTAATTTTTTTATGAGAATTGTGTATTTTTATATGAGAATTGCGTATTTTTCTATGAGAACTATGTATTATCCATGAGAACTGTCTATTAGAACCTTATATTTTCTATAAGAACTATATATTTTTATAAGAACTGTGTATTTTTGTGTGTAGTAAGACTATGTGAACTGCGTATTTTTCAGTTCACTTAGCCAATTCACATAGTCTAGTTCTCATAACAAGTTCACAAAACTAGTTCTTTATGAGAACAGTCAATTCTCATAGAACTGACTATGAGAATTGTCAGTTTACATAGTCAGTTCTCATGGTTCAATTCACATAGTCAGTTTACATAGCTAAGGATATTTTTGTCCGAAATAATATGATTTGGAAATTGATTCTAAAAATATAGTTCTCATAGCCTCAGTTCTTATAGCCATAGTTTAGGAATATTTTTGTCCAAAATAATATGTTAACTCGGGTTATGTGAACTACCAGGGATATTTTTGTCCGAAATATTATGTTAACTCGGGTTATGAGAACTGACAATTCACATAAACGGTTCTCACAACTCAGTTCACATGGCTAGTTCTCTATGAGAACAGAGCAATTTTCATAGAACTAACTATGAGACTTGACAATTAAAAATTCAATTCTAAATTAATTTATTTCCTATGTGAACTATTACTTTTTACTTTGATTCCTTTTGTAAGACATGGCGATGAGAATATTTATAACCATATTTGATTTTGATTATCTTTTTGTTTTTGTTCAATTTTTTTCCTGTATGTATTTTCTATGAGAATTGTGTATTTTTATATGAAAATTGCGCATTTTTCTATGAGAACTGTGTATTGTTCATGAGAATTGTCTATTAGAACCTTATATTTTTTATAAGAACTATATATTTTTTATGAGAACTACGTATTTTAGTGTGTGGTAAGATTATGTAAACTACATATTTTTCAGTTCACTTAGCCATATCACGTAATCCAATTTTCATAACCAGTTCACAAAGCTAGTTCTCTATGAGAACAGTCAATTATCATAGAACTGACTATGAAAACTAACAGTTCTCATAGAACTGATTATGAAAATTGACAGTTTATATAGCCAGTTCTCATAGCTCAGTTCACATAGCCAGTTTATATAGCTAAGGGCATTTTTGTTTGAAATAATATGATTCTGCAATTGATTATAAAAATATAATTCTCATAGCCTCAATTCTCAAAGCCATAGTTTAGGGATATTTTTGTCCAAAATAATATGTTAACTCGAGTTATGTGAACTACCGGGGATATTTTTGTCCGAATTATCATGTTAATTGGCTATGAAAATTGCCAATTCTCATAGCCAGTTCACATAGCTAAGGGTATTTTTGTCCGAAATAACACGGATTGGGAGTTGATTCTAAAAATATAATTTGTACTAAAAATGGGCATGTACTCAAAAAGTTCAGAAGAATGAGAAAAATAGTAAAAATGCATAAAAAGTCAAGAAAAATGAATAAAGAAGAAATATTTTTGTCAGGACTAAATTAAGTCCGAACTTACTTTTTGGGGCTGGCCTCTAAATTTCCCCTCATAATTAATTGGTCTAAATGGGTCATTGACCATTAAAGACCCAACCCATTTGTAATTTACCCAATTTGACCTAAATCCGTCCATTTGTCACCTCTAATTTTCACGTAGTATATATACATAAAGGAGCAGTGATCAGTGATTATTTACTTCTCCAATGCCCTTCTCACATCCCAACTATGTGTTGGACAAAGTTTCTGGAGCAATTTATTTGTAATTTTTCACATGGGAGACAATGCTAAAGCAGCCTGTGTTTCTGTATCCACCCACTCTTTTTTTTTTTTTTTCCAAAAAAAGATGTATTAAATAATAAAAGTTTACAGACCTAGGATAAGCATTAGTAATACAACTAGGAATACTGTGATAAATATAAAAGTCTCCTTACTCTATGAAGCACTTGAAAAGATACATACAACGACACATCAGTGTGGTCAAATTTCTCTCTCTTGTTTAAAAAATACTCCAATCTCTCCCCCCTCCTATTCCGAACAGAAAAAACAACTCTCTCTCTCTCTCTCTCTCTCTCTCTCTCACAGTTCCCCTAGGAGAACTTAAACAATTAGGCATAGTTCATTGTGCTTTCACATTTATTAGTAAATGAGAAATGACTTTTGATGCTCTGTTGCCGGATTCTAAGCTGATCGCCATGTGCTTTCACGTGGGGAGTGGTTTGCGAGAATAAGGAAAAAAATACTACTCCACTGAGAAAAAAGCTGTAGTACGTCTCTGGCCTTTTAACAAAAGGAAATCCACACTTACGACAAAGAACTAGGTCTACACAATTTTTTTTTGTAGGAAGATTGAAATCGAACTTAATCAGAGTTGGAGTCATTGATTACGGTTCCAAGAGGAGAACAAGATGTATATTAATTAACTTTTTCGCTATTATATAAAGTACACGTCACCTTAAACCAAATACGTAATGAAAAATGACTAGACCTTTTAAAAGATTGAAATCAAACTTAACCAGGGTTGGAGTCATTGATTACGGTTCCAGAAGGAGAACAAGATGTATTAATTAACTTTTCTGCTATTATATGAAGTACACGTCGCCTTAAACCAAAAACGTAACAAAAAAAGGCTAGACCTTTTAAAAGATTGAAATCAAACTTAATCAGGGTTGGAGTCATTGATTACGGTTCCATGAGGAGAACAAGATGTATATTAAATAACTTTTCCGCTATTATATGAAGTACACGTCACCTTAAACCAAATACGTAATAAAAAATGACTAGACCTTTTAAAAGATTGAAATCAAACTTAACTAGGGTTGGAGTCATTGATTACTTTCCAAGAGGAGAACAAGATGTATATTAAATAACTTTTCCGCTATTATATGAAGTACACGTCACCTTAAACCAAATACGTAATGAAAAATGACTAGACCTTTTAAAAGATTGAAATCAAACTTAATCAGGGTTGGAGTCATTGGTTACGGTTCCAGGAGGAGGAAAACGATGTACTCTGTATCAACTTTTCCGCTATTATATGAAGTGTTTTAATTCTACAGGTAGTTTCCACGCACTAGATGATAGTGTTTTATATACTTGTATCGTAGGGGAAAAAAGAGAGAAATTTTCATAAACTCATCTAGAGGTGTTAAACGTGTCGTGCCGGCCAGTTTTAATTTTGTGCTAATTGTGTTTCGTGTCGTATCGTACCGGCCCGTTTACAATATTTACTCAAATCGTGTTGTGCCGTGTCGGTCCATTTACTTAAATCATTCCGTGACGTTTGTCAATCATGTCGTGCCGTGCCGGCCCATTTTCTTAAATCTTGTCATGCCGTGCGGTGCCATTTTTCAATTGTGTCGAGCCATGCCTGTCCGTTTACTTAATCATATTGGGCTGTGCTATTTTAAGTCGTGTCGTGCCCGTGCCGGCAATCACATCGCCAATCAAATCAATTTATCTCTTTTTTTTTAAAAAGCCCACGAGCCCACGACAATATCTAATTATATGACACACTTAAATTTTTGTGAGAACAATGCAAACACTAAGAAAAACAAAATGAACGGTAAATATTGATGCAGCGGAAGTTAATGATCAACAGAACTACTAAATCGAGTCCGAAATCCGTTGATTCGTAACGAATACCCGAAGATCAAAATCCTTCTCTAAACCTGTTTAGTCTGAGAATCCCCAGGATTAAAGGCATCAAACACTTTGTTGATTCCGTAGAATACCAAAGAATTTGGCATAAAAGAGAACACTCTTTATAATTTCATTAATCATCAAAAACTGAATAGCCCTGAGGCTTAAACTTAATTTAT
>CM033799.1:37214648-37240375 GCA_019656835.1 Rhododendron ovatum
GTGTACAGCTCGCCCTGCTCATCTATGAGATCTGACATATTATACCCGCGTCGCCACCGGTATAATATGCCAGGGTCACCAAAAAGGCAACACCGTGAGCTTAACGCTCAATAGAATATCCAAACCCTTCTAACCCTTAACTTATGAATATAAAGGCATAATAACAACAATTCAACTTAAATCATGCATATAGTCCAAACAAGTATTCAAATCCACGTTCCTTACTCAACTAACGTTGTGTTCATCTTTTAGACTCGTCGTAGACCATGTTATTAACTCACATTCCTTTTTACCCAAAAACTCATTTTAACTCACCCAACCTCGGTTCCGCCGCGCCGGGTTCCCGAGTATCCTCACAATGGTTCCGCCGCGCCGGGTTCCCATTGGCACACAACCGCATTGGCTCCGAACCGCGGATAACCAAGCACACACCCTACCTCGGTTCCGCCGTGCCGGGTTCCCGAGTATCCTCACAATGGTTCCGCCGCGCCGGGTTCCCATTGGCACACACACACACATCTAACTCACATAATGCACCCAAAACCGGTCATTATGTAGTTTCAAAAATCATTTCCTTCCTCGAATACACACTTTTTCATCTTTATTAACACACCCTAGGTGCCATGTCTCTACTATCTTGTTTCTTGTGTCACGTTCATCATGCATAGACTCCGTAGTGTAAGACATTCCATACATCAAGTACTTTATCAAATCTCAAAATGAAACCAACAAGAATATACAATTCTATACTACGTAATCATGCTTGAAACACAACAACCATATCATGCATCTCATAAAATCTCACAAAGATAACCTCATCTATTTCTTATATAACTTTCAAAGTTACTTTCAAATGAACTTTGTGTGATACAAATCTACTTTAAAGAAATCCTACATATACGTAGAGATAGGGGACAAGGAATTCTAACCGTGCTTCTTGGCGGTAGAAGAAGACTAAGAAGATTCGGTCGTCGGTTTTGGATTTCGGCGGCGTAACGTCGTCGGTTTGCTTCGAAAGGAAGAGATATGAACTTTTCTCTTCCTAGAAACAACTTCTAACTTATCTAAGCTACTTTTAAAGATCTAGCGGTGGTTTTGGGAGGTGGTTTGGTGGTTTCTCTCAAGAACACTCAAGAACTCAAGAAAAGAAGAACTTTGGAAGTAAGAACACTAAGAAATTCTAGAGAGAAGTTGGAGCAAAGTGAGAAGGTGTGAGTTTAAGCTTGGAATGAGCTTCTATTTATAGGCAAAGGCTCTCCCTCTCCTCTTCTTTGGCCGGCCCTCTCTCTCTCTCTCTCTATGTCAACTTTATTTCACATGTCATGCTTGATTGAAAGGTTGGAAGCTAAAATGGTAGGTTTGCATGGCTATGTTTGTCCTTGGATTTGATCTTTGGAAGATTTGTTGGCAAGGAGGAGACATTGGTACAAGATTCTTGATGTAAACAATTGAAAGTTGTACAATGGAGGTTAATGGGGTCAAGATTTGGCTAGGAAAGGAATCACCAAGGATTTTGAAGTACTTTGGAAGATCAAGGTCAAGTACACATCAAATCCATCTTCTTCTTCCTCCTTCTTCTTTCCCTTTCTCTCTCTCCCTCTCTCCTCTCTCTCTCTCTCGGCCTCTCTCTCCTCTCTCTCTCTCTCGGCCTCTCTCTCCTCTCTCTCCCTCTCTCTCTCTCATGTACTAACTATATATGCATATATATGTATGTACTAACATGTAAGACTACAAATAAATATAGGGTACTTTTAGTACTAAGGGCAATTTAGTCTTTAAAAGGGTCAAGATTTCCCCAATAAACAAATATAAAGTACGGTACTTTAATTAATAAAATAATGTACTTTTGTACTCCGGGAATCTTAACAAAACATTAGTTTAATGGGATAAGTACTTTGTTTGGAAGATGAGCCTATTACCCAATGGTTAATAGAATCCCTAATGGTTATTATCCAAGGGGTAATAAGGTACTAGTACTTTAAATACTAAAATACATTTTTGGAAGACTACATGTCCTTTTTATAAAATCCCATGTTTATATATATATATGTACTTAACCATTTAAATAAAGAAAAGGCTTTTGTCCAATGGGTAAAGATTACCCTAATGGTTATTAACCAATGGTCCAAAGGTACTTGGGTACTTTTATTACAAAAAATAATTGAAAGTACTTTTCAAATGTCAATCATGGTACTTTTA
Organism: Rhododendron ovatum; assembly: GCA_019656835.1. Classification (NCBI taxonomy): domain Eukaryota; kingdom Viridiplantae; phylum Streptophyta; class Magnoliopsida; order Ericales; family Ericaceae; genus Rhododendron; species Rhododendron ovatum. The sequence continues at coordinate 37,216,848 of CM033799.1, forward strand.
TTTAAATCTTTCAAAATCCTTTTATTATAAAGAAATGGGTTTCTTTTATCCAATGGGTAATAATTCCCCTAACAATTATCGTCCAATGGATAAAGAATAAAACCAAAATAATAAAAGAAAATAATAATCAATTTCTAGTCTAGGGTTCAAAAGGTTCAAAAAGTTTCAAAAAGGTTCAATGGTCATTCTTGGTTAGAGAAAAGTAACTAGATAACTTTCTAGTTAGGTTACTCCATCAAGCCGGTTAGAAGCTAACTAGGCTTGCTAAGTCGGACCAAAGTGTCAGAAACGATACTTGAGGGACTAAAGTGCGATTAGGGTTTCAAGTCGGGAAATACGATAATAAGGCATTCGATTTTTTAAAGACTAACCGTAAGAAGATTTAAATAAGAAAACCAACAAGCAGTTAAGAGAAATTAGGAAATTTCGAATAACAACGAGATTTTTATTGAACGAAAAATCGGAGTTGTTACAACCTATCCCCCTTAAACAAATTTCGTCCTCGAAATTAGGTAGACGCTAGGATTCGAATAAATGAGGGTATTTCATCTTCATGGTTTCCTCCCTTTCCCATGTGGTTTCTCCAGTTCCTCGGTGCTTCCACAAAACTCGTACCAATTTAATGGTCTTGTTCCGGATAGTCTTCTCACTTCGGTCTTGAATCTCTATCGGTTCTTCTTCGTATGTCGCGTCCTCTTCGATAGTGATGTCCTCCCAATTGAGAACATGAGTGGGCAAGGCTAGATACTTGCGAAGCATGGAAACGTGAAACACGTTATGCACTCGGTCTAGGTGTGGCGGCAGGGCTAGACGATAAGCAACTTTCCCGATCTTCTCCACGATGTCGAAAGGTCCGATGTAGCGTGGAGACAGCTTCCCTTTCTTCCCAAATCTGATTACTCCTTTCTTTGGTCTGATTTTCAGGAATACATGATCTCCCACAGCAAAAGTCAATGGTCGGCTCCTCTTATCCGCATAACTCTTCTGTCGGCTTTGAGCGGTTTGGATCCTTTGTCTGATGGTCTTAACCTTCTCCGTAGTATCTCGTACTAGGTCAGGCCCGATCAATCCGGTTTCCCCAGCATCGGTCCAACAAACTGGAGATCGGCAGGGTCGACCATACAAAGCTTCATAAGGTGCCATCCCAATGCTTGCTTGATAGCTGTTGTTGTAGGCGAACTCCACCAATGGCAAATGCTGCTCCCAGTTTCCAGAGAAATCCAAGGCGCAGGCTCTCAGCATATCTTCCAGGGTCTGAATAGTCCTCTCCGTTTGTCCGTCTGTTTGTGGGTGAAAGGCCGTGCTAAGCCTTACGTCCGTTCCCAACGCTTTCTGCAATCCTTTCCAAAAGTGTGATACAAAACGTGGGTCTCTGTCAGACACTATCGAGATTGGTACTCCATGGAGGCGTACGATTTCTCGAATGTACAACATACTTAGTTGCTCCACGTTTTCTGTCATCTTGACAGGCAGAAAGTGTGCAGACTTGGTGAGTCGATCTATGATCACCCAAATGGCTGTGTTGGACTTGGCAGATCTTGGTAGTCCCGTCACGAAATCCATCGAAATGTGCTCCCACTTCCAAGTCGGTATTGGCAAGGGTTGAAGATCTCCTCCAGGTTTCTGATGCTCAGCCTTGACTTGCTGACACACCAAACAGGTAGACACGAACCGTGCTACATCCTTCTTCATTCCTTCCCACCAGTACGTTCTTCGCAAGTCGTGGTACATCTTTGTACCGCCAGGGTGAACTGCGAAATTCGAATGGTGAGTCTCTCGGAGTACCTCTTCTCGAAGGTTTCCAACATCAGGCACGAATACTTTTCCCTTGAATCTTAGGCTGTTATTCTCCTCGATAGTCCATCCTGGCACCGCCTTTCCTTCTCGGATTCGATGCCGGACGAACTCACAATTCTGCTCGAAGGTTTGGGCTAGCAAGATTTCCTGATGAAGTGCTGGCTCTGCCACTAGAGCGTATAGTCGAGTGTTTCCGCTCTCCGATGACGATCGCAGGTTGAACTCGTTAAGGGTGTCCACCATCTCCCATTCCTTGATGGCAGTCTTGACTTTCTGTGCTCTGTCCTTTCGACTCAGAGCGTCGGCTACCACATTGGCCTTGCCAGGGTGATACTGGAGCGTAAACTTGTAGTCCTCCAAGTATTCCATCCATCGGCGCTGCCTCAGATTCAACTCCTTCTGAGTGAACAGGTATTTGAGGCTCTTGTGGTCGGTGAAAACTTCGAATTGTTCTCCCCACAGGTAGTATCGCCAAGATTTGAGGGCGAACACTACTGCGGCCAATTCTAAGTCATGGGTAGGGTAATTCTTCTCGTGCGGTCGAAGTTGTCGAGATCCGTAGGCTACGACCTTCCCATTCTGCATCAGCACGCATCCTAAACCATCTCTCGAAGCGTCGCAATAAACAGTGTAATCTACCCCTCGCTCAGGAATGATAAGTATCGGTGCGTTGGTCAGTCTCTTCTTCAACTCTTGGAAAGATTTCTCACAGGTTTCATTCCAATCCAGCTTCACTCCTTTCTGAGTCAACTTGGTCATTGGCTTGGCCAAGGTTGAGAAATCCGGGATGAATCTTCGGTAGTATCCCGCCAATCCTAGGAAACTCCTGATTTCGAACACTGAGGTCGGCTGTTTCCAGTTCAGCACTGCTTCGACCTTTCCTTCGTCTACTGCAATCCCTTCCTTGGATACTACATGCCCCAAGAACTTAACCACTTCTAGCCAAAACTCGCATTTACTCGCCTTGGCGTAGAGTTGGTTATCTCGAAGTATTTGTAGTGCTATCCGAAGGTGTTCTTCATGCTCCTCCTTGTTGGCAGAGTATATCAATATATCATCAATGAACACCACTACAAACTTGTCTAAGTAGGGTTGAAAGATCTTGTTCATGAGACACATGAATACCGCCGGAGCATTGGTCAGCCCAAATGGCATTACTACAAACTCGTAGTGGCCATATCTCGTACGAAAAGCCGTCTTGGCAATATCCTCGTCTCGAATCCGCAATTGATGATAGCCTGATCGGAGATCTATTTTGGAAAAGCAGGTTGCTCCCCTTAATTGATCAAAAAGGTCATCGATCCTAGGCAACGGATATCGATTCTTGACGGTGACTTGATTCAACGTCCTATAGTCGATACATAAACGCAGCGTTCCTTCCTTCTTTTTCACGAACAGAGCAGGCGCTCCCCACGGTGAAGTACTCGGCCTGATAAATCCCTTGTCTAACAGCTCTTGCAGCTGGGTCTTGAGCTCTTTTAGTTCGGCTGGGGCCATTCGGTATGGCGCCATCGAAATTGGTGCCGTTCCTGGTTGAAGCTCCATGGAGAAGTCTATCTCTCGCGGAGGTGGTAAGCCAGGAAGTTCCTCAGGGAAAACATCGGCGTATTCGCACACGATGTGAGGTAATCCTAACTCCATCCTGTCAGTTTCTTCCATTTGGAGACTAGCTAGCCACCCAAATAGTTGATTCTGCCACCTAGATCTTTTCGTCGTCAGACTTGCTGCTTCTCTATCCCCCTTAAAACGGAAACGAGTTCCCTCTGGGGTGTAGGCCGTCACTGTCTTCTGATGACAGTCGATGACTGCTCGGTGAGCCGATAGCCAGTCCATGCCTAGTATCACGTCGAAATCCACCATGTTGATCACTCTGAGATCGCAGGTTAAGCGCAGGTCGGCTACTTCTAACTCGCACCCTCTACACACTAGATTAACAGTTATACTCCCCCCCGTTGGTGTTACTACTTTCGTACTTTTACTCAGGGGTTCCGTTTCTAGTGCTAGGGCAGTTACACAAGCAGTAGATATGAACGAATGCGATGCTCCAGAATCGAATAAAGCTTGTACACAGGTGCTATATAACAATAGCGTACCTTGGATCACAGAAGAGTCCTGCTCCTGCTCCTCGGTCTGTAGAGCAAAGATGCGCCCTCCAGTGCCTTGCTGGGTTCCAATGGGCTGCTTTCCTTTGTTTTGCCCGTTCTGCTGCTGCAGTGGGCTTCCAGCGTTTTGCTTCACAAAGCTGGCCTGCCCGGGCTGTTGAGCCTTCTGATTCCCAAAGCTTCCATTCCTTTGAAGCTGGGGGCAATCACGCTTGTAGTGGCCCATGGCTTGGCAGTAGAAGCACTGCACTGACGTCTTGTTCTGGCTGCCCCTCTGTGGTTCACTCTGCCCGGATGCGACAGTCCTCCAGGGTTGGTTGCTTTGAGCTGAGGTGAATGGCTTGGTCGGGTAAGGTCCACGATTGTTGTTGGGTTGCTGGGTTCGGATTGGCCCGCCAGTGTTGCCCGTTGCCTTCTTCCAGCGAGTCTTGAAGTCAGCCTCCTCACTTTCCAGGCGGAGGGCACACTGAACCACACCATTATAGGTGGTAAAGGCTTGTGCCACTACGGCCCTTCGAGCGGTAGTCAGCCCCCACTCGAATCTTCTTGCCTTTCTATCCTCGGTTGCCACAGCAGTTGGAGCGTAACGGGACAGCTCCTCGAATTTGGCCGCGTACTGGGTCACGGTCATTGTCCCTTGCTTCAGGTTCATGAATTCTTGCTCCTTGGCTAGGCGAAGGGGTGTAGGGAAGTATTTGTCAAGGAATAGGTTTTCAAACTCGGCGAAGGTCATGGTGGCTATGTCATGGGTGGCCTCCATCAACTCCCACCAGTAGCGAGCTTCTCCCTTCAGCTGGTAAGTGGCTAAGGCCACACGGTCTCCATTCCGGGTGATCTCCAAGGTGTCCAGGATCACCTTGGTTTCCTTCAGCCAGGCTTCAGCCACAGTAGGGTTAGGATCTCCATTGAAGGTCGGGGGTCGACGCTTGCAGAATTCATTCATCGCCCGGGTTCGGGTCATCGGTCCATCATCGCGATTCTGGTTAGGGCGGTTAGCGTTCAAGGCAGTCACAAGTGCTTGCATGACTCTAGCGAGATCGGTGTTAGGGTTAGGGTTGGAGGATTCACCATTCTCGTATCCTAGTCCACTGCGTCGGTTCACCATCTACGAGTAAAATTGTAAAGGGGCGGTTTAGTCTACTTAAAAAAAATTTTTTTTTTTTTTTTTTTTCCTTTGTAAACGAAATTTTATCAATTACTAAGCAACAATATTACTAGCAACAACAAGCTTTTCATTGATAAGTAAGAAATTACATTCATAAGCATAGAGTTTCAAACATAAACATAGAGTTCTACTATAAAACAAGTAGACAGAAAACGAGATTCCTACTACAAGATGAAATGATCCTACTACATGATTCTTCTAGCCTTAGTGCTTTTAAGGGCAACTTAAGCTAACAAGACCTTATTCTAGCACTACTACTCTACTGACGGGGCGGAATGAGTCCGAACAATGCTCTCAGCTGCTCCATCCATTCCTTCTCTCGAATCTCGAGCCAACGCTCTCCCTTTTTGCGAATCTTCTCGGCTAACTCTTTAAACAATGGTTCTTGAGGGTCGAACGTCAAATACTGCTCGTCATCGGTAAAGGGTGTCATCACTACTATCTCATATAGTTGTTCATCGGTCTCGGGGTCACGGATTCCCAAGTGTGGGATGGAAATGGGACTCTCGGGCGATATTAAAGTCTTGTAGTACAGCAGATCGGCTACGGTGATAGGGGTACGGCAATCCATATCTACAATAAGGAAAATTATATATTAGACTTAAGATGGGGAGATGTAATCGCACGCATACAAATATACATAAACAATGATCACGTCAAATAGATAACACAAGTCTTTTATTTCATAATAAGCAAGTACAACATGAAAAAGGCTTACTAGCCACAACTTCCTACTAAGATCGATTACATCAAAAGGGGTTCCAACTTCTACTCAAGCTTTCTTAATTACTCTAGAAAATACTAGGGAACTCAATCCGAATAGCGCCTATGTCGGTTTCGAAGGGTGGCGGTGGCACTTCTCCGGGGTTAACGATTATGTCAATGACTTCGGGTCCCGCTCTTAGGAATGCTACCTCCTCCTCGTCGGATTCCCAATCCTCGTCGTCGGTCGGTGCATCAAAATCGGGTCCGTTCATTGCTTGCTCAAAGTTTTCTCCGTCACTAAACTCTTCGGGGTCCTCTTCGGATTCCTCCATAGGTTCTTCCTCCGGATCTTCCTCGGGATCTTCTTCGGGTTCTCCCGCTACCATGTTGATGGACGGAATCATCGGAATTTGAACGAGGGCTGCTCCCGCATCGCCTTCTTCATTACCTTCGATCAAGATATCTACATCGATGGGAGGGGCCAATTGAACAAGGACGGGTGCTGCTTCGGCATGATTTTCTCCATCGTAAAATATGACACTGCCGTGCTCTTGATAGTAGTCGTTGGTGTAGGGGAAAGCATACGGGAAGTAAGGATCGTCTATCAGTTGGTTTGTCATGGACCTTAGGGTACTTGCGAGATGACGCGCTTCGGCTAGCAGGTTGATTTGGTAGGAGCTCATGGGATTCATCTACAAGGAAAGATTTCTATTAGTCAAGTTTTGAAAAAGAAGGTTTTAGTAAAACTTTAGAGATCGAAAAACTTTTTAGGTTTCTACATTCCACATTCGATTCTTGATTTAAGTCATCATCCAATTGTTCGGGAATTCCCAGCTCAGCGGTACTGCCAATTTCCGCGCTTTGCTTCAATCCGAAGATTGTTTTGACAGAATTCCACCCAATTTGGGACGGTAAACTTAAACTCAATTCACGACGGTGCAACGGTCAACTTATATTGTGGTTCTACCCATTCTACCCATGGCCGAGGTTTTGAACCTAAAGCTCTGATACCAAGTTGTAACGCCCCGGAATTTGGGTACGTTAAATAAAACATTTTATTGAAATAAAAGCTGAGTCTGGCTCTTTATTACAAACAAAACATAAAGGAAATACTTTTATTACAAACGGGAGGGAACTAAGGTTCCTAACTACAGCTCCGCTTGTTCTTCCATCACGGCAAGCTCCTCGGCTCCAAAGGCCTCCAAGGTGTACAGCTCGCCCTGCTCATCTATGAGATCTGACATATTATACCCGCGTCGCCACCGGTATAATATGCCAGGGTCACCAAAAAGGCAACACCGTGAGCTTAACGCTCAATAGAATATCCAAACCCTTCTAACCCTTAACTTATGAATATAAAGGCATAATAACAACAATTCAACTTAAATCATGCATATAGTCCAAACAAGTATTCAAATCCACGTTCCTTACTCAACTAACGTTGTGTTCATCTTTTAGACTCGTCGTAGACCATGTTATTAACTCACATTCCTTTTTACCCAAAAACTCATTTTAACTCACCCAACCTCGGTTCCGCCGCGCCGGGTTCCCGAGTATCCTCACAATGGTTCCGCCGCGCCGGGTTCCCATTGGCACACAACCGCATTGGCTCCGAACCGCGGATAACCAAGCACACACCCTACCTCGGTTCCGCCGCGCCGGGTTCCCGAGTATCCTCACAATGGTTCCGCCGCGCCGGGTTCCCATTGGCACACACACACACATCTAACTCACATAATGCACCCAAAACCGGTCATTATGTAGTTTCAAAAATCATTTCCTTCCTCGAATACACACTTTTTCATCTTTATTAACACACCCTAGGTGCCATGTCTCTACTATCTTGTTTCTTGTGTCACGTTCATCATGCATAGACTCCGTAGTGTAAGACATTCCATACATCAAGTACTTTATCAAATCTCAAATGAAACCAACAAGAATATACAATTCTATACTACGTAATCATGCTTGAAACACAACAACCATATCATGCATCTCATAAAATCTCACAAAGATAACCTCATCTATTTCTTATATAACTTTCAAAGTTACTTTCAAATGAACTTTGTGTGATACAAATCTACTTTAAAGAAATCCTACATATACGTAGAGATAGGGGACAAGGAATTCTAACCGTGCTTCTTGGCGGTAGAAGAAGACTAAGAAGATTCGGTCGTCGGTTTTGGATTTCGGCGGCGTAACGTCGTCGGTTTGCTTCGAAAGGAAGAGATATGAACTTTTCTCTTCCTAGAAACAACTTCTAACTTATCTAAGCTACTTTTAAAGATCTAGCGGTGGTTTTGGGAGGTGGTTTGGTGGTTTCTCTCAAGAACACTCAAGAACTCAAGAAAAGAAGAACTTTGGAAGTAAGAACACTAAGAAATTCTAGAGAGAAGTTGGAGCAAAGTGAGAAGGTGTGAGTTTAAGCTTGGAATGAGCTTCTATTTATAGGCAAAGGCTCTCCCTCTCCTCTTCTTTGGCCGGCCCTCTCTCTCTCTCTCTCTATGTCAACTTTATTTCACATGTCATGCTTGATTGAAAGGTTGGAAGCTAAAATGGTAGGTTTGCATGGCTATGTTTGTCCTTGGATTTGATCTTTGGAAGATTTGTTGGCAAGGAGGAGACATTGGTACAAGATTCTTGATGTAAACAATTGAAAGTTGTACAATGGAGGTTAATGGGGTCAAGATTTGGCTAGGAAAGGAATCACCAAGGATTTTGAAGTACTTTGGAAGATCAAGGTCAAGTACACATCAAATCCATCTTCTTCTTCCTCCTTCTTCTTTCCCTTTCTCTCTCTCCCTCTCTCCTCTCTCTCTCTCTCGGCCTCTCTCTCCTCTCTCTCTCTCTCGGCCTCTCTCTCCTCTCTCTCCCTCTCTCTCTCTCATGTACTAACTATATATGCATATATATGTATGTACTAACATGTAAGACTACAAATAAATATAGGGTACTTTTAGTACTAAGGGCAATTTAGTCTTTAAAAGGGTCAAGATTTCCCCAATAAACAAATATAAAGTACGGTACTTTAATTAATAAAATAATGTACTTTTGTACTCCGGGAATCTTAACAAAACATTAGTTTAATGGGATAAGTACTTTGTTTGGAAGATGAGCCTATTACCCAATGGTTAATAGAATCCCTAATGGTTATTATCCAAGGGGTAATAAGGTACTAGTACTTTAAATACTAAAATACATTTTTGGAAGACTACATGTCCTTTTTATAAAATCCCATGTTTATATATATATATGTACTTAACCATTTAAATAAAGAAAAGGCTTTTGTCCAATGGGTAAAGATTACCCTAATGGTTATTAACCAATGGTCCAAAGGTACTTGGGTACTTTTATTACAAAAAATAATTGAAAGTACTTTTCAAATGTCAATCATGGTACTTTTATTTAAATCTTTCAAAATCCTTTTATTATAAAGAAATGGGTTTCTTTTATCCAATGGGTAATAATTCCCCTAACAATTATCGTCCAATGGATAAAGAATAAAACCAAAATAATAAAAGAAAATAATAATCAATTTCTAGTCTAGGGTTCAAAAGGTTCAAAAAGTTTCAAAAAGGTTCAATGGTCATTCTTGGTTAGAGAAAAGTAACTAGATAACTTTCTAGTTAGGTTACTCCATCAAGCCGGTTAGAAGCTAACTAGGCTTGCTAAGTCGGACCAAAGTGTCAGAAACGATACTTGAGGGACTAAAGTGCGATTAGGGTTTCAAGTCGGGAAATACGATAATAAGGCATTCGATTTCTTAAAGACTAACCGTAAGAAGATTTAAATAAGAAAACCAACAAGCAGTTAAGAGAAATTAGGAAATTTCGAATAACAACGAGATTTTTATTGAACGAAAAATCGGAGTTGTTACAACCTATCCCCCTTAAACAAATTTCGTCCTCGAAATTAGGTAGACGCTAGGATTCGAATAAATGAGGGTATTTCATCTTCATGGTTTCCTCCCTTTCCCATGTGGTTTCTCCAGTTCCTCGGTGCTTCCACAAAACTCGTACCAATTTAATGGTCTTGTTCCGGATAGTCTTCTCACTTCGGTCTTGAATCTCTATCGGTTCTTCTTCGTATGTCGCGTCCTCTTCGATAGTGATGTCCTCCCAATTGAGAACATGAGTGGGCAAGGCTAGATACTTGCGAAGCATGGAAACGTGAAACACGTTATGCACTCGGTCTAGGTGTGGCGGCAGGGCTAGACGATAAGCAACTTTCCCGATCTTCTCCACGATGTCGAAAGGTCCGATGTAGCGTGGAGACAGCTTCCCTTTCTTCCCAAATCTGATTACTCCTTTCTTTGGTCTGATTTTCAGGAATACATGATCTCCCACAGCAAAAGTCAATGGTCGGCTCCTCTTATCCGCATAACTCTTCTGTCGGCTTTGAGCGGTTTGGATCCTTTGTCTGATGGTCTTAACCTTCTCCGTGGTATCTCGTACTAGGTCAGGCCCGATCAATCCGGTTTCCCCAGCATCGGTCCAACAAACTGGAGATCGGCAGGGTCGACCATACAAAGCTTCATAAGGTGCCATCCCAATGCTTGCTTGATAGCTGTTGTTGTAGGCGAACTCCACCAATGGCAAATGCTGCACCCAGTTTCCAGAGAAATCCAAGGCGCAGGCTCTCAGCATATCTTCCAGGGTCTGAATAGTCCTCTCCGTTTGTCCGTCTGTTTGTGGGTGAAAGGCCGTGCTAAGCCTTACGTCCGTTCCCAACGCTTTCTGCAATCCTTTCCAAAAGTGTGATACAAAACGTGGGTCTCTGTCAGACACTATCGAGATTGGTACTCCATGGAGGCGTACGATTTCTCGAATGTACAACATACTTAGTTGCTCCACGTTTTCTGTCATCTTGACAGGCAGAAAGTGTGCAGACTTGGTGAGTCGATCTATGATCACCCAAATGGCTGTGTTGGACTTGGCAGATCTTGGTAGTCCCGTCACGAAATCCATCGAAATGTGCTCCCACTTCCAAGTCGGTATTGGCAAGGGTTGAAGATCTCCTCCAGGTTTCTGATGCTCAGCCTTGACTTGCTGACACACCAAACAGGTAGACACGAACCGTGCTACATCCTTCTTCATTCCTTCCCACCAGTACGTTCTTCGCAAGTCGTGGTACATCTTTGTACCGCCAGGGTGAACTGCGAAATTCGAATGGTGAGTCTCTCGGAGTACCTCTTCTCGAAGGTTTCCAACATCAGGCACGAATACTTTTCCCTTGAATCTTAGGCTGTTATTCTCCTCGATAGTCCATCCTGGCACCGCCTTTCCTTCTCGGATTCGATGCCGGACGAACTCACAATTCTGCTCGAAGGTTTGGGCTAGCAAGATTTCCTGATGAAGTGCTGGCTCTGCCACTAGAGCGTATAGTCGAGTGTTTCCGCTCTCCGATGACGATCGCAGGTTGAACTCGTTAAGGGTGTCCACCATCTCCCATTCCTTGATGGCAGTCTTGACTTTCTGTGCTCTGTCCTTTCGACTCAGAGCGTCGGCTACCACATTGGCCTTGCCAGGGTGATACTGGAGCGTAAACTTGTAGTCCTCCAAGTATTCCATCCATCGGCGCTGCCTCAGATTCAACTCCTTCTGAGTGAACAGGTATTTGAGGCTCTTGTGGTCGGTGAAAACTTCGAATTGTTCTCCCCACAGGTAGTATCGCCAAGATTTGAGGGCGAACACTACTGCGGCCAATTCTAAGTCATGGGTAGGGTAATTCTTCTCGTGCGGTCGAAGTTGTCGAGATCCGTAGGCTACGACCTTCCCATTCTGCATCAGCACGCATCCTAAACCATCTCTCGAAGCGTCGCAATAAACAGTGTAATCTACCCCTCGCTCAGGAATGATAAGTACCGGTGCGTTGGTCAGTCTCTTCTTCAACTCTTGGAAAGATTTCTCACAGGTTTCATTCCAATCCAGCTTCACTCCTTTCTGAGTCAACTTGGTCATTGGCTTGGCCAAGGTTGAGAAATCCGGGATGAATCTTCGGTAGTATCCCGCCAATCCTAGGAAACTCCTGATTTCGAACACTGAGGTCGGCTGTTTCCAGTTCAGCACTGCTTCGACCTTTCCTTCGTCTACTGCAATCCCTTCCTTGGATACTACATGCCCCAAGAACTTAACCACTTCTAGCCAAAACTCGCATTTACTTGCCTTGGCGTAGAGTTGGTTATCTCGAAGTATTTGTAGTGCTATCCGAAGGTGTTCTTCATGCTCCTCCTTGTTGGCAGAGTATATCAATATATCATCAATGAACACCACTACAAACTTGTCTAAGTAGGGTTGAAAGATCTTGTTCATGAGACACATGAATACCGCCGGAGCATTGGTCAGCCCAAATGGCATTACTACAAACTCGTAGTGGCCATATCTCGTACGAAAAGCTGTCTTGGCAATATCCTCGTCTCGAATCCGCAATTGATGATAGCCTGATCGGAGATCTATTTTGGAAAAGCAGGTTGCTCCCCTTAATTGATCAAAAAGGTCATCGATCCTAGGCAACGGATATCGATTCTTGACGGTGACTTGATTCAACCTCCTATAGTCGATACATAAACGCAGCGTTCCTTCCTTCTTTTTCACGAACAGAGCAGGCGCTCCCCACGGTGAAGTACTCGGCCTGATAAATCCCTTGTCTAACAGCTCTTGCAGCTGGGTCTTGAGCTCTTTTAGTTCGGCTGGGGCCATTCGGTATGGCGCCATCGAAATTGGTGCCGTTCCTGGTTGAAGCTCCATGGAGAAGTCTATCTCTCGCGGAGGTGGTAAGCCAGGAAGTTCCTCAGGGAAAACATCGGCGTATTCGCACACGATGTGAGGTAATCCTAACTCCATCCTGTCAGTTTCTTCCATTTGGAGACTAGCTAGCCACCCAAATAGTTGATTCTGCCACCTAGATCTTTTCGTCGTCAGACTTGCTGCTTCTCTATCCCCCTTAAAACGGAAACGAGTTCCCTCTGGGGTGTAGGCCGTCACTGTCTTCTGATGACAGTCGATGACTGCTCGGTGAGCCGATAGCCAGTCCATGCCTAGTATCACGTCGAAATCCACCATGTTGATCACTCTGAGATCGCAGGTTAAGCGCAGGTCGGCTACTTCTAACTCGCACCCTCTACACACTAGATTAACAGTTATACTCCCCCCCGTTGGTGTTACTACTTTCGTACTTTTACTCAGGGGTTCCGTTTCTAGTGCTAGGGCAGTTACACAAGCAGTAGATATGAACGAATGCGATGCTCCAGAATCGAATAAAGCTTGTACACAGGTGCTATATAACAATAGCGTACCTTGGATCACAGAAGAGTCCTGCTCCTGCTCCTCGGTCTGTAGAGCAAAGATGCGCCCTCCAGTGCCTTGCTGGGTTCCAATGGGCTGCTTTCCTTTGTTTTGCCCGTTCTGCTGCTGCAGTGGGCTTCCAGCGTTTTGCTTCACAAAGCTGGCCTGCCCGGGCTGTTGAGCCTTCTGATTCCCAAAGCTTCCATTCCTTTGAAGCTGGGGGCAATCACGCTTGTAGTGGCCCATGGCTTGGCAGTAGAAGCACTGCACTGACGTCTTGTTCTGGCTGCCCCTCTGTGGTTCACTCTGCCCGGATGCGACAGTCCTCCAGGGTTGGTTGCTTTGAGCTGAGGTGAATGGCTTGGTCGGGTAAGGTCCACGATTGTTGTTGGGTTGCTGGGTTCGGATTGGCCCGCCAGTGTTGCCCGTTGCCTTCTTCCAGCGAGTCTTGAAGTCAGCCTCCTCACTTTCCAGGCGGAGGGCACACTGAACCACACCATTATAGGTGGTAAAGGCTTGTGCCACTACGGCCCTTCGAGCGGTAGTCAGCCCCCACTCGAATCTTCTTGCCTTTCTATCCTCGGTTGCCACAGCAGTTGGAGCGTAACGGGACAGCTCCTCGAATTTGGCCGCGTACTGGGTCACGGTCATTGTCCCTTGCTTCAGGTTCATGAATTCTTGCTCCTTGGCTAGGCGAAGGGGTGTAGGGAAGTATTTGTCAAGGAATAGGTTTTCAAACTCGGCGAAGGTCATGGTGGCTATGTCATGGGTGGCCTCCATCAACTCCCACCAGTAGCGAGCTTCTCCCTTCAGCTGGTAAGTGGCTAAGGCCACACGGTCTCCATTCCGGGTGATCTCCAAGGTGTCCAGGATCACCTTGGTTTCCTTCAGCCAGGCTTCAGCCACAGTAGGGTTAGGATCTCCATTGAAGGTCGGGGGTCGACGCTTGCAGAATTCATTCATCGCCCGGGTTCGGGTCATCGGTCCATCATCGCGATTCTGGTTAGGGCGGTTAGCGTTCAAGGCAGTCACAAGTGCTTGCATGACTCTAGCGAGATCGGTGTTAGGGTTAGGGTTGGAGGATTCACCATTCTCGTATCCTAGTCCACTGCGTCGGTTCACCATCTACGAGTAAAATTGTAAAGGGGCGGTTTAGTCTACTTAAAAAAAATTTTTTTTTTTTTTTTTTTTCCTTTGTAAACGAAATTTTATCAATTACTAAGCAACAATATTACTAGCAACAACAAGCTTTTCATTGATAAGTAAGAAATTACATTCATAAGCATAGAGTTTCAAACATAAACATAGAGTTCTACTATAAAACAAGTAGACAGAAAACGAGATTCCTACTACAAGATGAAATGATCCTACTACATGATTCTTCTAGCCTTAGTGCTTTTAAGGGCAACTTAAGCTAACAAGACCTTATTCTAGCACTACTACTCTACTGACGGGGCGGAATGAGTCCGAACAATGCTCTCAGCTGCTCCATCCATTCCTTCTCTCGAATCTCGAGCCAACGCTCTCCCTTTTTGCGAATCTTCTCGGCTAACTCTTTAAACAATGGTTCTTGAGGGTCGAACGTCAAATACTGCTCGTCATCGGTAAAGGGTGTCATCACTACTATCTCATATAGTTGTTCATCGGTCTCGGGGTCACGGATTCCCAAGTGTGGGATGGAAATGGGACTCTCGGGCGATATTAAAGTCTTGTAGTACAGCAGATCGGCTACGGTGATAGGGGTACGGCAATCCATATCTACAATAAGGAAAATTATATATTAGACTTAAGATGGGGAGATGTAATCGCACGCATACAAATATACATAAACAATGATCACGTCAAATAGATAACACAAGTCTTTTATTTCATAATAAGCAAGTACAACATGAAAAAGGCTTACTAGCCACAACTTCCTACTAAGATCGATTACATCAAAAGGGGTTCCAACTTCTACTCAAGCTTTCTTAATTACTCTAGAAAATACTAGGGAACTCAATCCGAATAGCGCCTATGTCGGTTTCGAAGGGTGGCGGTGGCACTTCTCCGGGGTTAACGATTATGTCAATGACTTCGGGTCCCGCTCTTAGGAATGCTACCTCCTCCTCGTCGGATTCCCAATCCTCGTCGTCGGTCGGTGCATCAAAATCGGGTCCGTTCATTGCTTGCTCAAAGTTTTCTCCGTCACTAAACTCTTCGGGGTCCTCTTCGGATTCCTCCATAGGTTCTTCCTCCGGATCTTCCTCGGGATCTTCTTCGGGTTCTCCCGCTACCATGTTGATGGACGGAATCATCGGAATTTGAACGAGGGCTGCTCCCGCATCGCCTTCTTCATTACCTTCGATCAAGATATCTACATCGATGGGAGGGGCCAATTGAACAAGGACGGGTGCTGCTTCGGCATGATTTTCTCCATCGTAAAATATGACACTGCCGTGCTCTTGATAGTAGTCGTTGGTGTAGGGGAAAGCATACGGGAAGTAAGGATCGTCTATCAGTTGGTTTGTCATGGACCTTAGGGTACTTGCGAGATGACGCGCTTCGGCTAGCAGGTTGATTTGGTAGGAGCTCATGGGATTCATCTACAAGGAAAGATTTCTATTAGTCAAGTTTTGAAAAAGAAGGTTTTAGTAAAACTTTAGAGATCGAAAAACTTTTTAGGTTTCTACATTCCACATTCGATTCTTGATTTAAGTCATCATCCAATTGTTCGGGAATTCCCAGCTCAGCGGTACTGCCAATTTCCGCGCTTTGCTTCAATCCGAAGATTGTTTTGACAGAATTCCACCCAATTTGGGACGGTAAACTTAAACTCAATTCACGACGGTGCAACGGTCAACTTATATTGTGGTTCTACCCATTCTACCCATGGCCGAGGTTTTGAACCTAAAGCTCTGATACCAAGTTGTAACGCCCCGGAATTTGGGTACGTTAAATAAAACATTTTATTGAAATAAAAGCTGATTCTGGCTCTTTATTACAAACAAAACATAAAGGAAATACTTTTATTACAAACGGGAGGGAACTAAGGTTCCTAACTACAGCTCCGCTTGTTCTTCCATCACGGCAAGCTCCTCGGCTCCAAAGGCCTCCAAGGTGTACAGCTCGCCCTGCTCATCTATGAGATCTGACATATTATACCCGCGTCGCCACCGGTATAATATGCTAGGGTCACCAAAAAGGCAACACCGTGAGCTTAACGCTCAATAGAATATCCAAACCCTTCTAACCCTTAACTTATGAATATAAAGGCATAATAACAACAATTCAACTTAAATCATGCATATAGTCCAAACAAGTATTCAAATCCACGTTCCTTACTCAACTAACGTTGTGTTCATCTTTTAGACTCGTCGTAGACCATGTTATTAACTCACATTCCTTTTTACCCAAAAACTCATTTTAACTCACCCAACCTCGGTTCCGCCGCGCCGGGTTCCCGAGTATCCTCACAATGGTTCCGCCGCGCCGGGTTCCCATTGCACACAACCGCATTGGCTCCGAACCGCGGATAACCAAGCACACACCCTACCTCGGTTCCGCCGCGCCGGGTTCCCGAGTATCCTCACAATGGTTCCGCCGCGCCGGGTTCCCATTGGCACACACACACACATCTAACTCACATAATGCACCCAAAACCGGTCATTATGTAGTTTCAAAAATCATTTCCTTCCTCGAATACACACTTTTTCATCTTTATTAACACACCCTAGGTGCCATGTCTCTACTATCTTGTTTCTTGTGTCACGTTCATCATGCATAGACTCCGTAGTGTAAGACATTCCATACATCAAGTACTTTATCAAATCTCAAAATGAAACCAACAAGAATATACAATTCTATACTACGTAATCATGCTTGAAACACAACAACCATATCATGCATCTCATAAAATCTCACAAAGATAACCTCATCTATTTCTTATATAACTTTCAAAGTTACTTTCAAATGAACTTTGTGTGATACAAATCTACTTTAAAGAAATCCTACATATACGTAGAGATAGGGGACAAGGAATTCTAACCGTGCTTCTTGGCGGTAGAAGAAGACTAAGAAGATTCGGTCGTCGGTTTTGGATTTCGGCGGCGTAACGTCGTCGGTTTGCTTCGAAAGGAAGAGATATGAACTTTTCTCTTCCTAGAAACAACTTCTAACTTATCTAAGCTACTTTTAAAGATCTAGCGGTGGTTTTGGGAGGTGGTTTGGTGGTTTCTCTCAAGAACACTCAAGAACTCAAGAAAAGAAGAACTTTGGAAGTAAGAACACTAAGAAATTCTAGAGAGAAGTTGGAGCAAAGTGAGAAGGTGTGAGTTTAAGCTTGGAATGAGCTTCTATTTATAGGCAAAGGCTCTCCCTCTCCTCTTCTTTGGCCGGCCCTCTCTCTCTCTCTCTCTATGTCAACTTTATTTCACATGTCATGCTTGATTGAAAGGTTGGAAGCTAAAATGGTAGGTTTGCATGGCTATGTTTGTCCTTGGATTTGATCTTTGGAAGATTTGTTGGCAAGGAGGAGACATTGGTACAAGATTCTTGATGTAAACAATTGAAAGTTGTACAATGGAGGTTAATGGGGTCAAGATTTGGCTAGGAAAGGAATCACCAAGGATTTTGAAGTACTTTGGAAGATCAAGGTCAAGTACACATCAAATCCATCTTCTTCTTCCTCCTTCTTCTTTCCCTTTCTCTCTCTCCCTCTCTCCTCTCTCTCTCTCTCGGCCTCTCTCTCCTCTCTCTCTCTCTCGGCCTCTCTCTCCTCTCTCTCCCTCTCTCTCTCTCATGTACTAACTATATATGCATATATATGTATGTACTAACATGTAAGACTACAAATAAATATAGGGTACTTTTAGTACTAAGGGCAATTTAGTCTTTAAAAGGGTCAAGATTTCCCCAATAAACAAATATAAAGTACGGTACTTTAATTAATAAAATAATGTACTTTTGTACTCCGGGAATCTTAACAAAACATTAGTTTAATGGGATAAGTACTTTGTTTGGAAGATGAGCCTATTACCCAATGGTTAATAGAATCCCTAATGGTTATTATCCAAGGGGTAATAAGGTACTAGTACTTTAAATACTAAAATACATTTTTGGAAGACTACATGTCCTTTTTATAAAATCCCATGTTTATATATATATATGTACTTAACCATTTAAATAAAGAAAAGGCTTTTGTCCAATGGGTAAAGATTACCCTAATGGTTATTAACCAATGGTCCAAAGGTACTTGGGTACTTTTATTACAAAAAATAATTGAAAGTACTTTTCAAATGTCAATCATGGTACTTTTATTTAAATCTTTCAAAATCCTTTTATTATAAAGAAATGGGTTTCTTTTATCCAATGGGTAATAATTCCCCTAACAATTATCGTCCAATGGATAAAGAATAAAACCAAAATAATAAAAGAAAATAATAATCAATTTCTAGTCTAGGGTTCAAAAGGTTCAAAAAGTTTCAAAAAGGTTCAATGGTCATTCTTGGTTAGAGAAAAGTAACTAGATAACTTTCTAGTTAGGTTACTCCATCAAGCCGGTTAGAAGCTAACTAGGCTTGCTAAGTCGGACCAAAGTGTCAGAAACGATACTTGAGGGACTAAAGTGCGATTAGGGTTTCAAGTCGGGAAATACGATAATAAGGCATTCGATTTCTTAAAGACTAACCGTAAGAAGATTTAAATAAGAAAACCAACAAGCAGTTAAGAGAAATTAGGAAATTTCGAATAACAACGAGATTTTTATTGAACGAAAAATCGGAGTTGTTACAATATGTGTGGGATCCTGTGGGCAGCGTGCCCTTGGAATTTCCGGATTCCAAAACGCGTTGGGCCCAGATCGAGGGAGCGCGAGCGGGGAAGCAAGCGCTCGCAAAATACAGAGTCGCCACTCGGGTTTGAAGGTCCGACACCCAAGGAACCGTATTTCGAAGCACTTGCCGCGCTGTTTTGATTTGAAAAAGTTAAGGAACCAGTCCGTCATAACCATATCTGGGTTCGGGAGCCAGGTTACGAGAGGGGAAGGGTTTTATGGCACCCCTCTCGCCCAATCCGGAGATCGGTCTCTACTAAGGCGTTTGCAAAAATGTTCGTTTGCGATTCTGTTTGATTAATCAAATTCAGCCAGTTAGGGCGGGGGAACAGTTTAAGGGGATTAAAACTGTAACAGTTTACAGGATGTGATGAGATATGACATGGATTAATGAGATGACAAGTGATAAATAGAACAAAGTTCAAAGCATCGATCATACATCAACACAGTGCTGTGTATGACTTTGGCACGAACGAATGGCCAGCTTGCATGCGTAAATTCATCTGCATGCAATCCAACCATCGCGCGACAACACCATACCCTCGCGCGAGTGTTGATGATCAATCAATGTTTTGAATTTTATCCCCTTCTGGGCTCTGGAAGGACCAGTGCTCACCCAGGTGCAAACCAAGCAGTTTATGGGCACTTGAAAGTAAACAATATTACAGCCAACAGATGGAAATACTACGAAAATGCAACCCCTAAACAGTGGGGGTGTCTAAACAGAGGCCAAGGCCAGGTTGCTCATGCAAGGGCAATTCCTGAACAGAGAACCATCGCGCGACAGAGTGAGACAACGCGCGATGTTTCAGACTGGACTTCCAGGAATTGCTTTGCATACTTAGGGCTCTGAGACATGTTCAGGAGCATCCCAAGAGCATTCCAAACAAAGAGGTGTTATAAACTAAGCCAAACGATTATTTTTAACATGCAAAACAGTGAACTGATCTTTTAAAGACTTAAAAGAAACGATAAACATAACAATAAACTTGAAAACCAGTATCCCTTCCCCACGTGATCCATTCTCACGCAGACTGAATTGTCGCGCGAGTGTATCACCATCGCGCGAGGGTTTACCAGTTAACGGTTCTTGAAACCTTGCTGGCCTTAGGGCCAGAACTGGTATCGATTACCAGCCTTGACCCTGCCAGCCCCCCTCAGGGGTTCAAACAGCGAGCAGAAAGATATTATACCTTTGCTTGAGTGTCTTGGAGATGGCTTGAGTGATGAGATGGTGAGACTTAGAGGGTGATTATGTGGGAGTGAATGGTGTGAGGTGCTTGTGCTTGAGTTTTCTTCTTCTTTCTTAGGGAGAGAGATTTTGTAACCCTTTATGAAGCATGGGGGGATTTTATAGGAAAAAGGGGGGTTAGTGGATGGCTAACCAAGGCCTTGTAACCAGCCAGCAATGCTGGTTACAAATGCTTGGTGGAGGAGTGGGTGGCAAAGGTGATGGGAGAATGGGGGGTGAGGTGGTGCAAGGGGAGCCCCCCCCCCCTTCAACAGAACGCTGTTCAGCCGGGAAAACGGGGTCCTATGGGCCTGTAGCCCCCTGACCACCACGCAATCTGAGTGAAAATGACAGGTGTTGACCATCGCGCGATGAAGTGAGACCATCGCGCGAGGGTCCAGCCAACCCTGCGATGGTCAATGGTCAAAGCTTTGACTTTGACCACCACCTGGCAGACGAACCATCGCGCGAGGGTTTGGGATTGTCGCGCGACATTCAGACCAAGGCCCAGGTTCTGATTTAAAGTTTTAAGGGCTAAGAATGGGTTCCTCACATGCCAACCTCAAGCCATTCCAAGTTCTCGAGACTGTTTTCAACCTGACTCATCATCGGGGAAACAAGAAACCGAGAAACAAAGTAAAACAATCGGGAATTCAGATTGGGGTGTCTACAGTAGTCCCTCTTTGACGGCACGCGGAGCACCATTGACTGGTACGGGTAACGTCAAAGATTTCTAGACACCCATCCAATTATCCCAAAAGCCGATTAAAAAAAGGTGCAAGCAAGTATATACAAATACCGTGCACCAATGGATTGATGAGCAGATTGATTGCTGATCGAATTGGACGGAAGGATCGTCGCTGATTGAAATCGGACGGATGGATCGTCGCTGATTGAAATCGGACGGATGGATCGTCGCTGATTGAAATTGGACGGATGGATCGTCGCTGATTGAAATTGGACGGATGGATCGTCGCTGATTGAAATTGGACGGATGGATCGTCGCTGATTGATAATCGGACGGATGGATCGTCGCTGATTGAAATTGGACGGATGGATCGTCGCTGATTGATAATCGGACGGATGGATCGTCGCTGATTGAAATTGGACGGATGATCGTCGCTGATTGAAATTGGACGGATGGATCGTCGCTGATTGAAATTGGACGGATGGATCGTCGCTGATTGAAATTGGACGGATGGATCGTCGCTGATTGAAATTGGACGGATGGATCGTCGCTGATTGAAATCGGACGGATGGATCGTCGCTGATTGAAATTGGACGAACGGATCGTCGCTGATTGATAAATCGGACGGATGGATCGTCGCTGATTGATAAACAACTCTCAATAAATCTCAGAATTGTTGCAACGCCTAAGTGAGAACTTATGGGCTCTCAAGGATGGACAAGCATGATTGGGCCTGTCCAGAAGCTGCATTGGGCCTGGAGTCCAAACCAGATCATCGCGCGGCATAGCCACTCCATCGCGCGATGGTTCGGTGTTCAGGCCTGGGTCTGCTAAGAGCCCAGATCCGACCCGGACCTGTTTTTCTCCCATACAATCGACGGGGACGTTCTGAAAACCGCTCATAACAGTTTCGAATTCTCTCCAACACTACTCTCTCCCAAACTCTCTTTCTCCAACCCTTGATTTCGTCCCAAAACCAAGCAAACCCACGTGCGTATCGCCATCCATGGCTGATCACAGTGTTACCCGGAGTGGTGGGGAAGTTGTTGATCGTCCGGAGGACGAGGGAAGACCAATGGTGGTTGAAACGGAGGATCGGCCGGCAACGGGGGCCGTTGTAGACACCAGTGCAGAGGTAGCGGCGGCGGTGATGGCGAACGGGTCACGAGCAGGAGGCGGTTGGCGACGGCGATCATCGCGCGACGCAGTCAGACCGTCGCGCGACGGTTGAGATCGGGGCCGCGAGGGCTGGGGTCGTGCCATTGGACCCGAGCGAGGCCGTGAGTGGTTCGGTGGTGGTTGGTGGCAGTTCCGAGGGTGTAGGCAGTGGAGGTGCTGAGGGTGGTGGTGCCAGGCCAAGCGAGACCCCGCCGAGGGACCCGGCGAAGGGCAAGGGTGTGGCGACCGAGGAGGAGGAGACCACGGGAGTCCCTGAGGAAGAGGTACTGTTTCGGCCGGGGGCCACGTCATCGGGCCACAGGCCGATCACAAGACAGGATCTTGCGGAGTTCTTGAGTGACGAGAGATTGGCCCGGCTTCTGGAAGAGGATCCCATGATTGGGGCTGCGGTATTAGAGGCTCGAGAGGAGCGAGAACGGGAGATAGCCGCTTCAGAGGCTACGGCGAGGGCCGAGAGAGCGAGGGCCGCTGAGGAGGAGGTATTGAGGGACGCAGAGGCCGAGGAGCAGATGGGAGCCAGGGTACACGGGCCCAGAGTGACGGCAGTGTCGGAGGCCGAGGGTTTGACTAGGGCTCCATTTACAGCGGAGGGGTATAGGCTACCGGCTCCACACCTGTTTGTACCGTCAGGTTTTGCGGCGTACAAGCCAAGACAAGCGGAGTATGACCCCGAGCTTGTTCTGAGAGACCCCGACACCCACATTTCGAGCAGCTGGTCTGAGGTAAACTTCCGAAAATCCTTCATTTCCCTTTTAATTGTAAATTCAATACAATGCATGCTGCTTACATACTGGAAAATAGAATAATCCTTTGAAGTAGATTCGAATAGTGACACTATAGCTTCACGTTAAATGACATGCATGAAACATAATAACTTGAACCAACCGTCTACTGCCAAGTTATATTGATTACCTAGAACTTGAGAATGGAAGCTTTGCATGCTGATATCCTCTGTTGCTTGTTTCCGTGTCTGATGCAGGAGAGAGCGAGACAGAGGGACATTCGGGGTTTCGGGGGCGCCTGTAGCTCCTTGGCATTATACCAGGGTTTGCCGGAGAGGGTGAGGCAGTTGGTGGATATGGCTGGCTTTGGGGAGTTCATACAGACCTTGACTCGGGCCAGAAACGACCATGCGGTCTTGGTTGCGCTCGCAGAGAGATGGAGAGATACGACCAATACTTTCCACCTACCGCTCGGGGAGATGACAGTGACACGCTACTGACTTCGCGGCACTCACCGGTTTGAGGGTTGGAGGTGACCCTATCCCGTTTGACTCGGGCATCCAAGAGGACGAGGCGGCCCTGGAGTGGTTCTTGGGAGAGGTGCCCAAGGTTGAGGAGGGGATGGCGAGATATGGCCAGTTCACGAGATACCTTGCAAAGGAGGTGACGACGGAGGAGGCGGAGCAGATGGCCCGGGCGTACCTGTTGTACCTTTTTGGTGCCACCCTATATCCGAACAGGCGAAGCAAGGTCCACCTCTCGTACCTGCCTGCACTGAGGGATCTGAGGACGGCCTCACGTTTTGACTGGGGTGGAGCTGCGCTTGGTGCGGCCTATGGTTTCATGG